>BSBK01011087.1:360000-511469 GCA_027943335.1 Chamaecyparis obtusa | reverse complement strand
ATAAAAAGAGATCTAGGGAGACATAGAGAGGGAGAGATAGAGAGGAAGAGATATCTAGAGATGCATAGATGGTGAGATATATTGATATGAAGATAAGGAAAACTAGAGAGGATGAGAGTGAGTGAAAAAAAAGGAAAATAGTTAAATGACCTTTCCATAACTCTATGGCATACCCAGTGCACACTAAGGTGCGATTTCAGTTATTTAATATTAGATAGACAAAAACAACTTAAAAATATTAAAAAAACATTAAAAAATGTTAAAATAAAATAATAAAAATAAAAGGGTCTACCTATTTTAGTCAAAAACCTCCTAAGGTGCTCCATAAAATCTACAAGATGCTCCATTCAAATGAGCCTAGCCATTCAATTTTTTGGTTTATATAGTTTTTGAGGGTTTCGGCTAGAATGGTTTCTATCAGAACGCCCCCGCCACATCGACACCACATGGCGCCTAGTGTGTGCTACATAGTTTCAGCTGAAAATGATTCAGCCAGAACCATTTCAGCTGGAACCATAATATTTGTCCTCTAGTGTGACTCAGCTATGTACTTTAACACTATATTGTGATTGATGTCAAACCTTAACTGGTAAGATAGTTTCTATCTAGTAGAGTACCATATCTTTTGATTGATGAAGAGGATTTGAAAAGGGAGATAACAAGAGGACCTGAGGAAAGGTTGATTTATGTGATACTGCAATGGGTACTTGATTAGTTGGCACATTGACAAGGTAATGTGTTGTTTATCTTTAACACTAAGTGAAGAAGTCAATTGATTTGAAGCATAGGCTTACCAGAGAAAAAGAGAAGAAATTTAGTTTAAGACAAGTGATGCTAGTGTTGACCAAGTGTCAGTATAAGCTAAGTAAATTTTAGTGTTGACCGAGCGTGAGTAATTGCCGATTATCAAAGAATTAACCAAGCGAAGATAGTGTTTGCTGAGAAGAAACATTTTAGCGATGACCGATTTATCTAGTGATGACCAAGGAGATGAGCATGGTATTAATCGAGTGCTAGTAATTTACAGTTTATGAAGGAATTGGGAATCCAAGATGACATAGTTGAATCTTGGGATATGTAAAACTTTTTAACATTATTAATGAATGATATGGAGCATTTAATGCATGGTAAACCATTTTCTCATGGATTCAAGGAGGAGTTTGGAAAATTATCTAGAAGGATAAGAAGGAAAACAATATGATGGAAGGATTCGATGAATTTGACCTAAGCCTAAGATCTACAGAAGAGATTAGGAGGGAAAGGATTAATCTTCATGATAAAGGAGGTATAAGGATGGCCTAATTGTGACGTTATGTGTATGGTGGAATAGGTTGATGTTATTGACTGATGAATCTAAGCAAAAGGCTAAGGGGAGTTGTGAAGATCTGAACAAAGTTGAGGTGATTTCTTGAAGAGATTTCTGAGCAGATCAGAGATAGAGATGGTAATGAGGCCAATTTGTAAATCAATAGATGAGCCTATTGGATTTGTATTTGCAAAGTCAGTTGTATATTTCATATCAAAACCTATTGTTACTTTCTAACCATTGTATTAGTTAAAATCCTTTAATCAAGGTTGACCTAGTAGTCATTTTGTAAACCCTTTAATCAAGGTGACATTCTAATGGAATGTTCTTATGCCCTCTAACGAGGCCACTCTTAATAGGTTTATTAAATCCTTGAATAGGGTCACACCTAATAGTGTGTATTGCTAACCTTTAACAGGGTTGCCTTCTCACAAAGCTCACTTAAGAAGAGTGAAAACTTAGTAGAATATTATTGGTGGTTTTTCCCATATTGGATTTCCATGTTAAATCCTAGTGTTATACTTGTGCAAATGTTATTTAATGTTTTGTTAAAAGTTTTATATTCTGCAAGTTGATTACTTTTGGATAGTGGACTACAAGTTTTATGTTACTGATATATTCTATAGAGACCAAGGGAATTGATGAATAGATCTAAGTTTGTTGAGGAGTTTAAAAGTTGTGTTGGTACATCTGGACTTGAAGATAACTAGTTCACCCCCCTCTCATTTATTATAAAATTATTCTAACATATCTCATCATCTTCTATCAAGATTCTCTATATGACTCCAGGTAGGATCTATCCTTGGAAAGAGATTCTTCATTTAAATTTGACCAATGTGTGTTTCCTATGTTTTGTTTTCATCACTTTGAAATTTTATGATCAATAAGAAGATATTGTGACATTTCATTGGCTCTATTTGATGTTCTCTATGATATTAAAAAAAAATAGATGCATTAAGAATCCTTAGGAAGTGACTTGATATGAATTTGATTCTTATTGCATTGTATTTCTCCATTTTCAAACATGGACTTGTGTTTATTTTGGATTGAAATTATAGATATATCTCAAGATGATATGAATGTGACATTGGGTGTTTTGGAAGGGTTTTGAGGAGATCTCTATTGGACCTTCCTTCGATTCTTCTTCTAGGACCCTAATTTTTCCTAGTTCTTTCCTTAAGATCAATTAGGAGTTTTATATTTTTTCCAAATTTGATAATCAAATCCATTAAACCCTTCTTAGGTTTATGTTTAATCATTTTCCTAAGTGCATTATTTTCCTACATAAACACATTGATTCACTATGTAAATGAATTATTTTAGTGTCCTAACTATGTTAAATACTTTTTTAAGTGTGGTGAATGCTTCATGAGTATTCTTTGAAATAAATGCCTAAGTATGTTGTTTTAAATACTAATTACATAGTTATGACATGAAAAAGCATTGGTTCAATACCTAGGTAAGTGAAATTATTCTTTGGGATTTTGTGTAGGATGCCTAGAAGGTTAGTTTTTATGTCTTCTTTGCTAATTTTGGGCTTGAATAGGTAGTAGATGATATTATGGTCTATTTTTTTATGCATATGATCTATGTATACTCTAATTAATTTTTTATATTATGTATAATTCATTTTGGTGCCTTCTTCTATATTTTGAATCTATCTGAATGTCAGATTAGGTTTTAGGGTTGTCTAGTATATTAGGGATATGTAGTGATCCACTAAACCTAATTCAATGCTATCATGATGTTATAATGGTATGATTTATGATATGATATGGTTATTGATACATTCATGATGTTATTTTTTATCTAGTGAACCTAGGTACACTAGGTGAGTGGCTCTCTATGTGTGTGAGTTCCCTAAAGTGGCTAGTTAGGATAACCCATTGTGATTTGATTAATGAAGCACATAACCTAAATAAATGAATGAGAAATGGGTGAGTTTAAATTCAAAATACTAATCTAGTGCCTCTCACATGCCGCTAGTGCAGCTATAGGTTAGGAATAGGAGTGGGAGATGGTTCCAAGTTATGAGATGGCATGATCAAATAATTGTGTCCTCGTGAAAAGTGTTTGGTTCCACATGTGCCTACTTGAGGGTCATGACCTAGAGTAGCTATCTAGGATAACCCAAGGGGTGATTCCTACAAGATGACATTCGCCTAGAATGTAGCCTAGGTTTCTTACACTTCATATCTTATGCCTTTGGTAGTCCTATTTGACATGTTGACTATTTGTGTTTCATGCTTTATTTTCTTCGAAGGGTTTACCACCTTAAGTATGCCTTACTTGTTTCCTCTTCTATGGGCCTTGGTGCCTATCTCCTAGCTCAAGAGAGTGGTCCTATAGGTTCCACATGTTTGGGTAATTAGTATTTATTATATAGAGGTACTACTTGTGGTTTCTTGGATGATTCTTGCATATGTTTCTTTCCATATATGCAATTTGAATATTTCATGTTGTACCTTTGGTCATGTTGAGTTGTATTGACATATATCTATTCATGTAAATGTAATCTCTTGAATGGAGCTAGATGTATATGCATATTGATTATGATGTAATTTAAATTCAAAAGTAATGTAATAAAAAAGGGTAGTTCTTGGTGAAAAGAAGGGGAAAAGATTATGTTATAAGTATTAAAAGAAGTTGAATATGTTACTTGATTTTGTCTTTTTTTTTGCTTATGTTATCCATTTACAAAGGATATAAAACAAGGTATATATATATGTTTTGATGCATCTAGAAAGATAATAAAATATTATTATTTAATTTAATGTTCAAAACAAAGTATTACGAATGATAGATTAGTAGTTGGACTTGTGATAAATGGATAGAGATGAATTAATGGATTGAGATGGTGACTTGATTTTTAATGGTAGATGATTTATTTATAAAGAAATAATTAATACTTGGTGCATTAAAATTAATATAGATTAATGAATTCCAAAGGGTAATGAATACATTAATGAATGTTTTTTATTACGTAAAAAGGGTTTTATAGGGTGCCTGAAACCCAATATATCAAAAACAAAGCTTTAAAAGTTCAATTCATTAGACAACATTAACTTAAAAATGAAGTAGGCCATTGGCAGGGCTGGGAGATCTACCACCATAGAGATAGAGAAAACAAAAAATAGAGACAAGTAAAAGACACCAGAAAGAAAGTTCAGGAGAGACTCCTGAGCATTGTGGCTACATTAGACTCAAGAAGCTCCATCTTCTCAGCAACCACCTTGATCTTTTGGATGTCAGTAGAGTCTTTCTTGTCCATGTTCTTCTTGGATCTATCCCTTGTTCTCTTTCCTAGACCTTCATTCAGCTTCTCTTTTTCCTCTTTTATTATCTGCACTTCCTTCCCAACTGGATTTTCTTCCATTTTTTCTATGAGAAGCTTGATGTGCTCATTTGAATCCTTCAAGATATCAAAGCTCTTATCTGTTATGCCTTTGAGGGTTTCCTCAAGGCTCTGCATCTTTTCCTCCATCTTGTTAACCCTAGAATCCATGAATGTTAATCTCTCACCATTATGCTTAAATGAAATTGATATGAAGGATAGTTCATATTAGTTGTGTATGAAATTATTGATTAGTTATGAATTAAGAACATGAATTCATAAGTTGAATAATTATGATTTATGTTTGAATGAGATAGGAACATTTTTCTTTCTATATTAAAATATTGAATATACATAAATAAAACTCATAATTTAATGTATATATTTATGAATGTCAATAGGTCAAAAAATGTTGTTTTAGTAGATATGTTAGGGAACCTATGAGGACTTAGGTTGGTCTATAATCTCGCATTGTAGTTTTTTTTAAAAAAAATATTATTTATGTTTTAGAAATATGACGCAATCAGAGTTGGTGAATCCAATTAAGGATAGACTGACCTTGCAACCAAACCAATACACAACAAAAATATACAATAAGAACACAAGATCTGATATGTAACAAAAATCTTTATTCATCAAATCACCGATTACATGTAATGTGTCGAGCTGTAAGGCCTTCCTAGTTATGGCCAGATACAAAGCAAGTAATAGTCTACAAGATCTCACAAGATCCAAATCTTTTCCCCAACATCAGCATTCAGCTAGTCCAGGTCTACCACACACAGTACACTGGTAGGCACCTAGGAAAGATCTAAACTTGTACTCAATCTTCCAAGAAATCTTCCTATTCCTAAGCTCGTAGGCTACTAACTTCCTTAGATCTTCCCTTAATGATCCCCCTAAACATCTACCCAAACATCCTATAAATACTGAGTCATAGCCACAAGTGAGCTGATGGAGCAATTAACCCACACAAATAAATATTAAATGCTAAAAATTTAGTCGACTCTCAAATAGCCTTACAAAATGAATAAACTCTCAAAGATGGCCCCAAACAGTCATTAGATCTGCATAGAAGAATGCAACATGCCAGATCTAGGTCCCCACATGTGTAATGGTCAATCCATAACTTGAGGAACGTGTCCCGAATTAAATGCACCAGTCGGCCAAGCCGATTCATCCAAACAATCTAGTTGGTAAGCAAGAACATTGAGCAATAAAAGAAATAACTGAGCTCTAGTCAACTGACCACACCAAGCATTACCGAGAAACATAGTTATTACCGAGCACTAGGAAACCGATGCCTTCAGTTACTGAGCACTTTTTAGAGATTGAGCACCCAAGAAAACACTAAAACCAAGCAACTGGTCTCCCAAATTGAGCAAGAACTCCACCAAACCAAGATCAAAACTAACAATCTACCTTCAAAGACAAACATATTTTTAGTTGATACAGGATTTTCAAGAATCCTAGGATGCTCCTGCATCAGACACCCCAGGTAAGAAAGATTTTCTCATAAGAAAATCAGTAACACCTCAAGGGAATTAGAAGAGGTAAGAAAAATCTATTCTTCACCCATATCTCCTCTTTCCCTTCATCCCAAGTAGTCTCCACTTCATCCTCTATCTTTCGCAGTGAGTTCTTCTGCTTTCCACTTCTCTTATCTTTCCAATCTATAATTGATAGCAACCGACTCTGACCACTACCGACCACAGTAGTACCTCAGTAAGATTCATCCTCCTCAGCCAACCAAGTATCATCTGCATCCCTCTACGTCATAAATGTCATCATCTACTGAACCATCTCTACCAGCAAAACCATCTATTTCTTAATCTCAACAAACTCTTCATATATCTCTTTCTCCTTCTCATTCAAGCTAGACTTAATAGGAATAGGTTCATCAACCTTGTGCTCCTGAGGTTTTTCATAAGGACAACACCTAATAAGTCCACATCCTTTAACCCCTATCTCTTGTAAAGGTATCAGCTTATGCTGAGCTCCTTCATGCCTAACCACATAAGTGTTAGAAAAACCATCGAACAACACATTTATGTCAAACTTCCAAGGTGTACCGAGCAACATATGACAAACATCTATAGGCAACACATCACATAGTATCTCATCATGGTAAGATCCAATCTAAAACTTAACCAAGCATTGTTCTTCAACTCTAACCTTAGAAAAATCTTGAATCCAGCTAATTTGATAAGGATTAGGATGCTTCCTTCTTTCTAGATTCAATTTACTAACCATCTCTTTTGAAACAAAGTTCTCAGAACTGCCACCATCAACTATGACATTACATACCTTGTTCTTGCACTTGCATCTGGTTCTGAACAAATTTCTCCTTTGCACCAATTTAAAGACACATGCAGCTAACCTCCTAGTGAAAAGACATTCACCTTTCTCTGGAACATTCTCAATGTCTTCTTCAGCAACTAATGTAACTATTTTCTTAGGACACTACCAACTTCTATGACCAACTTCACCATAGTTATAACAAGTACCAGTGAACTCATTCTTCCACCTTCCTCTCTGTCCAACATTCTTAGTAACTTGACCACTACTAGATGCAACATCAGGCTTAGAATTCTCTATCACATTACCTTCGGCAACTGTCTCACCAGTCTTACCACCTCGGTTCCTACTATTTTGTCTACCTTCAAACTTCTTATTCAGCGTCTCTTTAATCTTCAATGCCATTTGATAAGCATCCCCTATTGTTGACATATGAATAGGAAGTAATTCTTCTTGAGTACTAGGTCTCAAACCATAGACATACCTAGCAACCTTCTCTTTATCAACTTCCAAATGACCAGTCCTAATTAGGAATCTGTAAAACTCCTCGGTATAATCTTATATCGATTTGATAGTTTTCTTCAAAGCTTTCATCTTCTTGAACATTTCCAATTCATAATCCACTGGAATGAATTGCTTCTTCAACTTGTCAAGCGTTTGGTTCCACTTAGTGATCTTCTCTTTTCCTCTTCTACCTCTTTCCAACTGAACTTCTCTCCACCAAATATTTGCATGACCCTTCAACCTAGTCTTTGCAAATCTAACTCTATTAGGATCTTATATTTCTTCATACTCAAATTATTCATCAATCTCATTGATCCAATCGATCAATTCTTCACGTCTAAGGCTTCCTGAAAAGTAGAAACTTCAATCTTAGGTCTGTTCCCAATCTTAGACATAGCTTTCAGAATTCGGTTCTCCTTTGGATCTCTAGCTTCTTCTATAGCTTCTTCAAAATGATCTTCTTCTTTAGATTCATCATCACTATCCTCTTTCAAGGTAGGCTTCTTCTTTCTCAATTCCTCTTGTAGGTCTTGCACTTGTTTCTGCAAAGCACTAAAATCACCAAGACTGAACTCTCCAACAGCCTCTTCTTCTGACATCTCACGATTTCTCCTTAGAGGCATCTTCAAATCAAGATCTAGATATAGACGCACAAGATCCACTCAGCTCCAATAGGAACAAAATTCACACAAATAGGAACAACCCTTGCCCTGATACCACTTGACGCAGTCATAGTTGGTGAATCCAATTAAGGACAGACTGACCTTGCAGCCAAACCAATATGCAATGGAAATATACAATAAGAACACAAGATCTGATATGGAACAAAAATCTTTATTCATCAAATCACCAATTACATGCAATGTGCCGGGCTGTAAGGCCTTCCCAATTATGGCCAGATAGAAAGCAAGTAATAGTCTACAAGATCTCACAGGATCCAAATCTTTTCCCCAACATCAGCATTCAACTAGTCCAGGTTTGCCACACATAGCACACTAGTAGGCACCCAGGAAAGATCTAAACTTGTTCTCAAACTTCCAAGCAATCTTCCTATTCCTAAGCTTGCAGGATACTAACTTCCTTAGAACTTCCCCTAATGATCCCCCTAAACATTTACCCAAACATCCTATAAATACTGATTTCCATCCACAAGTCGGCTGATGAAACAATTAACCCACCCAAACAAATATTAAATGCTAAAACATCAGTCGGCTCTCAAATAGCCTTAGAAAATGAATAAAATCTCAAAAATGGCCCCAAACAGTCATCAGATCCACATAGAAGAATGCAACACACCAGATCTAGGTCCCCATATGTCCAACAGTCAATCCATAACTCGAGGAACGTGTCCTAAATTAAATGCACTAGTCGGCCAAGCTGATTCATCCAAACAATCCAGTTGGTAAGAAAGAACACTGAGCAATAGAAGAAATAACTAAGTGCTAGTCAACTGACCATGCCAAGCATGACCGAGCAACATAGTTATCACCAAGCACCAGGAAACTAATGCCTTCAGTTACCAAGCACCCAGGAAAAGACTGAAACTGAGCAACTAGTCTCCCAAACCGAGCAAGAACTCCACCAAACTGAGATCAAAACTAACAATCTACCTTCAAAGACAAATATATTTTTCATCGATATAGGATTGCCAAGAATCCTAGGATGCTCCTGCATCAAAATAAGAAGTGTAATGATGTATATCACATTAGTTAACAATAAAAAATACTCACATCTTATAGTGTTTAGATGTCTTGACCTCATGGGTTCTCTAGGGGGGCATTACATGCATGCTGGAAACACACTCATTAATCATGAAAATGATTGTAACTACCTCTATGCTAAAGATTTTTAAATTGGTTTCCTTTATGATAGTGGGATGAATACCAATTGTTATTTCCTTGATTGAATCACCAACATAGGAGGATAACATACTAATTCCCTTCGCAACAAGTGATCTACTTATGCCACATGACAATGTTCTCTTTCTTTTAAAATTAGTCACATAATGTATTTTACCTAAATCTTTGATCACATACTATATGGTTCAAGGCTATGATAAATATTGGATAACTTTGACATGCATCACATGGGTAGACATTATTTAGAATAGTTTATTGATAGCTCCTTCAAGTTCTACCATAAGGCCATATGTTATAGGCATGTTTTGTAAAGAAGATTTAGTATGAAAAGCCTAATCATGTGCATAATGCCACCACATTCTCAAAGAAAGGAATGTCAAATAAAAATATTTGGTCATTGAAAACAAAATATTAAGTTGGTGAAGCTAGCTACTATAGAAAACATTCTACAATATAAATTAAATATGTTTACAATAAAAAATATTTAAGTTATATACAACATTTATTAGATAATGTCTTAGCTAGCAAAAATGATCAATAGTGTGAAGGACATCCTTCACACTATCATGAATCAGAGCCCCAAGAGAATAGAAAGAAAAATGGAAACTATGAATGGGCTGGTGGAGACTCTAGATAAGGTGAATCAAGAGAAGAAAATCATCGAGATGGATCCATAAAAAGGTTGAGATAATTATGGACCCAACAAGAGGACTAATGGAATTCTTTGAAAAAACTAAGAATGCCCCTTTAGAGCTTAAGGACTTGAAAACGCCTTCACTGGATATGACTAAGCTAGAGGTAGAGGTTAATGAGGTTCTTAAGAACTTGGCTTAACGTCTTCCATTTTTTCCTTGTTTTTTCTATTTAGTTTTCTTTTGATTTTCTGTCTACTAGCTTTTGGCTAACATTTTCCCTATTTTTTTGTTTTGGCATGTGATGCCTACATTTGGCTAACTGTCTATATTGATAAATTTTTACTTCTCTTTTGTTAAAGTTTTTTGGGTCCCTTCAAAAATTATTTTTACTGTAATAAAAAACAATATTTATTAGATAACTTTGAAGTAAAATATATAATTTATATATTAGTAATAAAAGTTTATATACACATATATCTTATCAAGTAAATAAACAATATGGTTTTCAAATAATAAAATTATTTATTTAAGAAACTAATACATCAATGAAACCTTTAAAATTAGACTATATATTAAACTACCATAACTATTAAATTTACCAACTTTTGACTTCATAGATCATGTGAACAATATTAAACTTTAACGCAACTATACTAACAATTGCATGGTGTGTGTATCGATTCATTTATACTATTTACAACTAAGAAGCTAGACATGTGTACCTCAACTATTTTCTCAACTTTGATAATATCACAACTGCACTCAATTTTTCATCAATAGCCTAATCCATAAATCATAATCAAAACAAGATTACATATATTGTGCATCATTATTTTTTATTACAGAACAAATAGGTTTTGAAGAGACCCAGAACATTTTTTACAAAAGGTATCTATAAATAGGCATTAAACTAGGAAACCACAAAATAGAAATTTGCCCTCAATGATAGAAGGACAAAGAACCGACAACAACTAAACAATAAATAACTAGCTAAAGAACAATAAAACATAGAAATATATTGCATTGTGGTTGCATCTATGACTAATCATTAATTTTAGAACATAAATATGCATAATTAAATCACCATTAAATAATTGTGCATACTTACTATAAAATTATTATATTCTATGAAAATAAAAATCAAGATACTTTAACAAGTAGCGATTTCCATTGAAGTTACAATAGTATCGAAACATGCATTAGATTTTCTATTGAAACATACAATAGTTATATTTGATAATTAAATCTAAAGAATATCATGAAATTTAAATTGACATAAATAGTCTATAATATAAATGATTAGACTAGATCAATTATCCATAAAAGATTTTATAATAGTGAATCATATATATTTGATCATGATATAAAGGTAAAAATTCCTTAGCCATTTTCTTTATTGTATTATCAAAAGACATGTCATGATTTCTTTTGTCTAAAAGAATGAGTCATAGATACTATTAAATAGAGATTAAAATGTGATGCAATATTTAGATCCTATATAATTTTTTCTTTATTATTTCTCTACAAAATGGTGATGTATAAATCATGTGTCATAGATACTTTTCAACCTGATAATTATGCATTTATTGAATGATTTCATACTTCTTTTTCTATCTTTTATAAAGTGTTGAATTATGATTAGTTGCACTATTAGCAAAGTTAAGTTTAGGAATGTTTATATTTTATTCTTTTACCTATTTTTTTATTTCTTTCACCTACAAATTCAAATGAATTATAACTAGTAGTAAATTAATATTTGTTGATAGATTTCTATCTAGCGATACATTATGAAGGAATATAATGTAAAAAATTATTCAATGAAATCATTAACTTAAAAATTAAAAGTAAAATACAATAATAAGATTTTATGAAACTAAGAAAAATATCTACCTTTTAAATTATTATGATTAGCAACAAAAAATATCCAAAAATAATAATAATAAATCATTTAATAAAGCATCATAATCATCATTGAGTTATTCTTGACGAGAATCCTTGACATTATAATGTAAAAGTAATATAGATCATAAATATGCTCGATAAGCTCAACAAGATCATCTAATAAATTACCGTCAACAACATATGAATACTTGAGAGGAATAATAAAGTTGAGTTAATACAAATGATTCTTCAGTTTTAACAAACTGATAAGATGAAAATAAGCTAATGAAAATGCACAGCTAGATACTTAGCTGCCTAAAGTACTAACTATGAGATATTGACGCATAACCTGTGATTTTATGTCTAGTGCTCAGTGTCCGGCATCGACATTCAATTAATAAGTATTTAAAGAGGCATGTTCAAGTACCAGTGGGGATGGAGAAGAAAGCGAGTCCACTACTCTTCGCATGGATGGCCTCTCCTTTGGCGATGGTCGAGTGCACTGCAGGGAAATCTCTACCACTTTCTCAATTTCATCTCCCCATTTTAGGTAATCGTTTAGAAGATATGGATCTAACAAATCCTGGACAACGTCGGCCTTATTCTTCTTCATGATAGCAGCCCACTCAGCCAATCCTCTGCTCTCTCCTCCTCCCTCTTCCGCATCCACGACTGCTGATTTGCCAGTGACAAGCTCCAGCAGCACAACTCCAAAGCTGAATACATCTTGCTTCGGGGAAGACCTAACTCCATAGCCGCATTCTACAAAGAAATAACCCACATATATTTATTACTATTAAAAGTCGACAAATTTATTAAAGAAGAAAACCCAGAAAAATCATAAAAGAAAATCCGTGTGAAAAAATGTGTGGACCTGGAGCCATATAGCCATGACTGCCAACATTAGCGGAGGAGCTACTGCTTTGCCCTTCTGAATACATCAATTTTGCAAGGCCGAAGTCAGCCACATGCGCTACGTACTCATCGTCCAGCAAAATGTTGGTCGATTTAAGGTCGCGGTGTACAATTGGAGGTGTGCAGTCGCGATGCAAATATTTGAGAGCCTGCGCCACTCCCAAAGCTATATTGAATCGAATCTTCCACCCCAGGTTTTGTGATTTGAGTGCTTCCCCCAGTGAACCCTTTGCCATGTATTCCAGGAGCAGAATGTCCTCGTTGATGCTGTCCCCAAACACGAACCCAAGAAAGCGCACAATGTTTCTGTGGCGCACAAACTTGAGAGCTTCTATTTCTCGCATCAAACTTCTTCTCCCTTCCTCCTGCAATCTCAACACCTTTGCTGCAATTGCCAGGCTTTTCTCAGCTTCCCTCAGAAGGACCTTGTACACTCTGGCTAAGCTACCAGAGCCGATTAGATAGTTATCACTGAATTCCTCCGTGGCGTTCAAAATTTCTTCATATGTAATCCTGTGTTTATGGCCTCCGGCGACATCCACGTCGACATTGGGGAATGATCCTGTCGGGGTGTCCTCTTCTTCGTTCAATTCTTCACCTTGTTCAATCACCCTGCTTCTGCTCCGGTAATACACAAGAACTATTATGACAAACAAAACAGTAGCCAATCCGGCAATAACAATTCCAACTATGCTGCCTGTGTCCAAACTCTTGTTATTGCCAGTGGTATTCCTAGTTTCGAAGCAGGAATTGGAAATGGGTGGGCCGCACAGAGCATCGTTACCAACAAAGGCGCTTGCGGCACCCTCTGAAAAAGCTTTCAGGGAAGGAATTCGGCCCGTGAATCGATTGAATGAGAAATTGAATCTGGAAAGAAGTTTCAAGCCTGAAAACGCAGGTGGAATCTGACCAGACAGTTGGTTAAAGGAGACGTCTAATGATTCAAGCAAGACCAGATTTGCAATCTCCGGCGGAAGAGAACCAGATAGCCTGTTCCTACTGAGATCCAACCCAGTTGATAGATGCACCAGCTTTCCTATTTCCCTTGGAATTGATCCCTCAAGTCGGTTTCGAGATATGTCTAACTCTATCAAACTTGAGCAATCTCCCAGAGAGGCCGGAATAGTTCCGGTCAAATTGTTGAAGCTTGACTTCAAGATGAGCAGGTTAGAAAAATTTGTGCCGAGATGTTGAGGAATATGACCTTCAAAAGAGTTCCCACTGAGATCTAGATCTTCTAATCTCACGAGACTTCCGAGTTGAGGAGGAATATTTCCACTGAGTTTGTTGTTGCTCAAATTGAGCCTGCCCAGGTTTGTGAGATCCCCAATTTGAGGAGGAATAGCTCCAGTTAAATAATTCCCACAAAGAATGAGATTAGTGAGGTTCCGGAGTTGGCCTACCTCGGCTGGTATTTCTCCATGAAGTTTGTTGAAGGACAGCTCCAGGTAAGCCAGACTAGACAACTTTGAGATTTCCGAAGGAATGCTGCCTGTGAAGTGGTTATTTTGAAGCCGAACTCTTCTCAATGAAACACAATCCTTCAAAAGTGGGGTAATATTTCCTACCAGAGAATTGTTAAAAATAGCCAGTGTCAAGAGCTGCTTGGCCTTGCATAGTCCTGGAGGATACTCTCCGCTTAGTCTATTGGAATACGCATCCAAGTTCTCCAGATCGCTGAAATTTCCGAGGGATGTAGGCAACTGACCTTCCAATCTGTTTTTGCTGATGAACAGCTCTGTAAGATTTGGTAGAAAACCAATTCCTTCCGGCAAGGTGCCGCTGAACTGGTTTTCTTGCAAATCTAATATTTGTAAACTTGTAAGATTTGCCAATGATGCAGGAAGCCTGCCAGAAAACCTGTTACTGGAAAGGCTTAAATAACTCAAACTTTTCAACTTACCGATTTCTCCCGGTAAGCTTCCAACAAGATTGTTGGAGTACACGTCTATCTCTTGTAGCATTGACATGTTGCCCAATTCAGCGGGAAGAAGCCCTGAAAGAAAATTCTTGTACAACCATAGAATCTGGAGGTGCTTGAGAAGGCCGAGCTCCTTTGGAATGGGGCCTTGTAAATTATTTTCATAAACCGCAAACAGTCGCAGAAAACTGCAATTCCCAATGCTTGAAGGGATAAAACCACTGAGTTGGTTATCAAATAGATCTAGCTCTTCCAGCTTTCGCAATTTGCCAATTTCCCATGGAATTGTTCCATTCAGATTAGAGGAGGCAAAGCTAATATGCCTCAGCTTGGTGCAGTTCCCAATTTCCGGTGGTAAGGAGCTCGTAAAGCGGTTACCATACCCTGCCCTTAAAACTTGAAGATTCGAAAGCTTGCCAAGAGAGGCAGGCACTGCTCCAGAGAGATTGTTAGCATGTAAACGTATCTCAGACAGATTTGACAACTCCCCCAGCTCTGGAAGAATGAGACCAGATATATTATTCGAACTGAGGTCAAGGAAAGTAAGGAAGCTGCAGTTAACCAAAGTTGAGGGGATGACACCACTGAAAAAGTTATTAGAGAGATTGAGATGCCGAAGGCGGGTGCAATTCCCCAATTCAGGAGGAACGTGACCATTAAATCTGTTTGCAGAAAGATCCAGCTCTTCCAACCGGCCAAGCTTACCAATCATAGGAGACAGACGACCGGATAGGTTTCTGCTGGGAAGTGCAAGTGAAATAACGTTGCGCGATGCGCATTTGACGCCTTGCCATGTACAGAAATCAGAGGCGTTGGACCAGTCTAGCAGAGAATCTGTGGCTCCACCTCCCTGTAACGACTCTTTTATCTGTAAAAGAACGTCGCCTTGTTCAGAGAAGCCGTAGGCAGTGCTCATCAGCAATGGTATCCCATACAGACACAGACATAGAGTGGTCGAAGACACAAACTTAATAACTCTCCGACAAGGGGAGATGGTGGGCGAAAGCTTCATTTTGGACAGGAAAGTAATCACCTCAAACGTTTTGGGAGTTGCGTTATGTGAGAATGTGCATAGGGAAACTTTTAAACTAACGGCGACGAACTAAGAGGTCCAAAGAACAACCAATTAGCTGTTGACCCACGGGCTAGAACGATTGCCACTACGACCTTACTCGTTCGCCTATTGAAAATCGTGGTTAAAAGAAATATTGACCGTTGTTATAAATTAGGAGGTGTAAATTTCTGGTACACATTATTTATTTTTATTACGACCTGCTTGAGTAGATGGGCACGAAGTCTTAGTTTGAAATTTGATGGTCTCTCGAAATATATTTAATTTTATGTTATAAAATTTCGTTAGATCAAATATATAATAGGACATTTTTTATTTCAAATAGCTTCTAAAGAATAATATATCATATTTTATTTGTGATAGATTATAAAGAAACATATTTAATTTTATTTTAATTATATATATATATATATATATATATATATATATATATATATAGTTTGAATAGTAAAACTATATATTGTTTGAATAATAACACTACAATACCTTAACAAAATATAACATTAGCAGTTAAAAAATGTATCAACAATTATTAAAATATACAATATAGATGAAACCATCTAAGAAACAATGCATCATTTCATATCCATTCAAGTATATATGTAAGAATAACATCAAATATTGTTTATTTTTTAATAACTACATCTTTTGTTCTTCAAATTTCACTTGTCATGATGCATTTTTACTTTTCTTATCTTTCCATAATGGACACATATAAATTGCCCTTATTCTTAGACGTTTTAATGACTTTAAACAAGATATAATCCTAAACTTTAATCATGTCTTTCATTTTGTCCTACGTGATAAGTGACTTCTGAAAGAATCAAGCCTTTTGATTTGTGTATCATCAATTGCAAATCAATAAAAAGAGAATTTAGATTGTGTGACCCTTTTTATTAGTTTAAATAAAATTATATGTGGAGTTTTATCTTCAAATAATATGTGTTAATTTGTAGCTCTACCATTCTATATGGAGATTTTTTATAATTATATTGTATCGCCGCCTTCTTCAATCTTATAGGAATCTATAATTAGAATTGTTATCCTTTAGAAACATAAATATAGATTGGTTGAAGATAAAAAATGGGTAAACCTTTTCTTAGGAGAATGATGGCTAAATGTTTATTTTGTATAGGAAAGTAATCACCTCAATGGATACTAAACGATGAACTTTTAGAAGATTCTATGACTTGGCTAAGTGGATGTGCTTAGGAAAATCTTTTAAACTAGTTTTTTGTACAAGGACTATTGTAAAAATCAGTATAGAGGAATAGGAACCAACAAACCTATTTTAATTTGGTCACAATCTAGTGTAGAATGTAAGAAACTCTAATAACAAATATATGTATATTGTAATAAACATGTACCAAATATCGTACGTATGTATAGAAATACATATATGCATAATGTAAAAGGTAAGGAAGGAAAATATGATATATGTAAAAGACTAAGAGAATGTAGAAAATAAAATATGAAATTGAGAAGATACTACATATAAAATTAAATGAATAAATACATATAGATATTAATAGTGATTCAAAGTAGTGTTTGGTTATTTTTTTATGTATATCTAATTCATGTTAAGTACCATATTGAAATATTTTATACCATTTCATGCCTAAATATTCTATTATTATTGACATTAGAATACATAGATCACCCTTAAAAGTTCCCATGAATCAAAACTTTTGTATTTGAGTCGCTTTCCTTGATTATACTTTGTTGTATAAATATTATATTTTATAGCTCCCTATGCATCATTATGAATAACACATTTTATTGTATTTTCTAATGTATCCTTATTATCCTTATGAATAACATATTATGAGCTAGAGATAAATGATTTGGCTTAATTCTATGTACATTAAAGGATTTATTTCTAGCTAATAGTTTCTAAAGAATTGATCAAAGATAATTAATATTTCATTATTTCTTCTTCATATTAAAAATTAGGTATCCATATTATAAATAATTTGTTATATCTAATAAGACCACCTCGCTAAGCACTATAAAGATTGAGCGTAGTATGGATAAGCTTCTCCCATTATTAGACATTTAACTCATTGTATTATAATATTTTTCTTCAAATCTAACAAATGTTCATACATATTTTAGATAAAATTATTTAATGAGACTCTTGTAGGATGTTGAGTATTAAATACAAAAATCTCTAATACACAAAATTTTAAAATAATTGCAATGCACAAACATGCATCTATATGAAATAAAATCATAAGGTTATCTAGAAGCATATTTCCATGCTAGGTTGTTTAGATGAGTAAGGCTATATTAAACGCTGCTACACAAGCTCTTAAAAAACATTTTTAAGGTTGAGGAATCTTTGTTGGAATTTATTTTATTTAATAATTTTCTTGATATTTTATGATTATTTTTCTTTATATTTTTTTTTCCAAAAATGGGTTTATTTTGCTTCTTTTAAATTTTTGTTGTCCACTTGAAAGTTGATAAATTCAAAATAGTAGTTCATAAAATATCTTAAGAATTAGATGATGTGAGGCTTGTATGCACCTGATTTGTGCATGTATATTGTAATCACTATGCCATTCTTAATTAGTAATTATCTTATAAATCCTACACCATTCTTTTCTACATGATTGTGTGTAAAATAATTAACTAAAATATTATTTGCAAAGAATTTGGTCTCTTCAAGAGGAATTTTTTGTCTCTTTGCATATCAATATGTAGGCTCACTTTTTTTATTTATACGCTTATTTATTTAAATATTTCTTACACATTTTATTAGAATAGTGTTATTGTTAAATTTATAACTTACAATTTGATCTTATTAAGTTACATGTTATGCTTGCAAATGTTTATCCATTATTGGTTCATAGTATTGGAAGTAAATTGTGAAATAATAAATAATTTAAATATTTTTTCAATGCATGATAGATCTAAAATTACTATTCATAAAGTGCAACTAACAAATTTTATGGATATATAACTACTAAATACCACAAATTCCTTGAAATGGAATATCTTAATGTTCACCAAGCTATCTTTTATCACTATGACCTAGTAATCTATAATTTGGAGATAGTTGATTTCTTTACAACATATGAGAATTACTTTTTGTTTTATCGTAGTTAATGAGCGTAATGTTTATAAATTTGAATATGTAGTTCATAAAATATATTCGAAGCTAAATGTTATCAGGGTTCTGTGCAACTAATTTGTACATGTATATGGTAGTCACAACATCATTGTTCATTTCCAAAAGTCAGGTATAAATCTTACAACTTTCTTATGGACACAATTGGGTACAAAATGACTAAATAAAATTTTATTTATAAATAATTTGATCTCCTAAAAAGGAAATTTTTTGTATCTCTATATGTAGGATAATTTTGTATCTTTAAAACTTTATTTATTTGATAATTTCTTACACATATGATTAGAATAAGACTATCTTTAAGTTAAAAACTCCAAATTTGATCTTATAAAGTTAGATCTTATGCTTGTAAATGTCTATTCGCCATTGGTTCATAATCTTTAAGGTAAATTATGAAAGAAATAAATAATATCTATCAATTCTAGATGTATGATAAATCTAAAAAATACTAAACATTTTGTAAAATTGACCACCTATATGGAAAAATAACTACAAAACAACACAGATCTCCTTAAATAGAACATTACAATGCTCACCAAGCTATCTTGTATTACTATCACCCTATAATATATAATTTGACAATAGTTGATTTCTTTAGAATAGAGCTAAATTACACTATACTTTATTTGAGTTATTGAGTGTGTCAAATCACCTAAAAATATACTAAATAAAGATTTTTTTAATAATTAAAAAAAAAGTTGTACAGTAAGTAAAGAAAAATTATAGAACAAACAAATAGCTTTGTACACCAATACAAGACTATCTAAATATTAATTTTTTTTAAAATAGTTAAATATAATCCATAAAACAAAGACCTATATAACAAAATAAAATAAAATTACATAACACATCAATAAAGTAAATATTAATTGTTTACACTAAATTATCAATAATTATTATTTTTATTTGTAAATTATATTACTTATTCTAAAATCTTGTAAATACTACAAATGAACATGTCTCCATAAAAACTTAGTCATAAAGTACCCAAAGATAACTAACGTTATAACTCTATATAGGAAGAAGCGGATGTCAAAAGTTTCACAAAAAAATTTAAGAGACAAACCATCTTATTACATATCAATACCAAATAATTACTCTTTACAAAAAAATTGCGATTTTATATTTGAATGTCCTCGAAAAAAAATTTTAACACATTATTTCTTGTAGTCAAGATCACTTAGAACTAGTTTGACACAAGTGGGGTTAGGATCTATAATTGCTGGAGAAATATGACTTATAGTATGCACCTAGTAGAATACTCATTTTCATAGTGGAGGAATTTTCCATTTTTATGTTGTAGGCATTTCCCTTTGAAAGGGCTCGGGAAAAATAATCCGTCGGACGGTCGGAAACCTTGTAGACTCAGTGACTACCATTGAAGTCATCTATGTCGTTGAAGATTTGGTGCAATCTAGATTGTTCTGGAACCATCACTGCTTTAATGCAGTCCTTCCAAACCTCACTTTTCGGATGCTAGCAAGGTCTTCTTTTTTATCAATTTCCATTTATGGCATTCAACCATAGTAGTGCAACTTTGACACAAACATTTATAACTGCATTATATGGTATTAATGTATTCAGCCACATTAGCCTGCGTGACTGTAGATGTCATGTAAATATATCTCAGTCCATTGCCGCCTCTACTACCACCATGTTGTTCTATAAATACAACAAAACTCTTAAGTATTTTGCAAAGGAACTCAGAGCACACAAAAAAGGAAACTTGAAAGGAAGCACAGAAAGCAGGAAATTTGAAAGGAAGCAGAGAAAGTAGGAACTCACAACACACAACATCATAGGGGAACACATAGTGCATACAACAATTGGAATTTGGAAAATCTACGATATTTTTGCCCATTCTCTTCCTCTCTTTGCTCTTTCATTTCATTTCTGTCTCAAAAAATTAAAAGATTATTGTTTATAAAAAAATCCATAAGGAAACTTGATGTTTTTATTGAAGAATAGACCAATAGGAAGATATGTCTCTGAAACGCATAGACAATATTACTTTGTATACCTTAATCATAAATACATTTTTGCATAAACAATAAACTAAAATGCATATCTTACCTCCAAGTCATGTTACATGCGAGTCTTATGGGTAGAAGACAAGTTGTATTATTTACCGAAGATGATAAATGGAAGAGATTGATGTTTGCAAACACTTGTTCTCCATCCAGGTCCAAATCATGAAATAGATTCAATAGAATTGTCTGAGGTATAGGAAGTCTTATCTATAAAATTTTAGCAATTACATTTTCCAATTATTCAGCACGCCATCTATCAAAATCCCAAAACATTCACCCTCTTTTTCATGTATTCCCTACACAATGTTTAAACTGATACAAACAGAAAACATAATGAACACCCAATGGTAGAGAAATTTTAGTGATGTTTGTAGGAGTGAAAAGCTTTTCATTTTACTTCAAAAACTTTCCCCACTATTCTATATGAAAGCACCACCCTTTTCTGGAGTTAAAAAGTAGTAGCCCGGTGGCCAAAAGGGCTTTGCTTGCTTTCAATAAGTTGGCTCTTATTTGTGCAGCACTTTGCTGCAATCCGAGTATGGTGCAAAACATTCCAAAGAAAATTACAAAACTGCTCATATGAAGCTTTTTATTTTTCCTACGCCTATTCTTGTTTTCAATTAGTAGGAGCTAAGAGGAAAATAACAGTTGGGTATTACGAACCTTGTTCTTAAGGTCAGCATTAGGTAAGACATTGAGAAACCCATTAAGGTTGGTATCTGAGTTGAGAAATCCTTCTCCATTGTCCACATTTAAGAAGTCATGGACAATATTAGACCCACTGAAAGAAAATAATTGCACATCTTCTATCTCACAAGTAATGAAAGGGTTTCTAGATTTCTGAGCTCTAGTACAAGCTTCCCACGCCATGGTGGGTAGTCCACTGGATACCAAATACTTCCCAAGTGAAAAGCTTCCATCAAATCTACAGACACAGAAACAAATTGTTAGTAATTGTAAATGACCTATGAATTACACGTAAATTAAATAATTCTTGAATGAACAAACACCTCACAACATGCATTCAAAACCTAACTGCCAAGTCTCCATTTTTTTTTACTTTCGTAGACACAGAGGTATATGGTCTAAATGGACACGTGTTTGTTGAAAATTAAAACTTAGAAAATTGGTAAATTGTTGGAGACTGGGCCACCTCAACACCGTCAGCGAGTCCAATCGCATACGCTAGAAAAGTCTTAGATCTTTGATGATTTTCCAAGCTATTGTCACCAAGTATTTTATGTCAATGTTTTATGAATTTATCCTCTTTAGACGTGTTCTTGTACAGTGCCTTTTTTTTTCTTGAATACATCAAGATAATGATAGGTGAATCTTAATTATGCTTCACATAATTTCTTAGTTGGTATTTTTTATCATTCAATTTTTAAGGAGTGAAGCTCTAATAATATTTTGATTTAGAGACTTTTTTTTATAGTAAGGTACATGTTTTTTAACTTGGTTTTAGGTTTTTAAGTTATAGTCATTTTAATCCTGGTAGATATGTTTAAATTTGAATTATCCCCCATTTTAAATTAAAGGGGGATTTTAGAATAACCTAGAAATATAAAATATCAATGGGCGTAATCAATTAGTAGTTGTTAAAGTATTTTGTGTGTACAACAATAAATCAGGCCCTTCATATTGCTCTAAAGTCTGACCCATGGTAATGATTTGTTTTTTTTTCTTGAGTTTGTTAGATTGTCCTAGTCTTTTACTATAAATAAATTTCAGTCTATTCTCCCAAGTGCCCATATCTATTTTATGAAATTTTAATAGAACTTTGGGTATACCGTGAATGTGTTTTCTTTTCTAAGACTTCGCTCATCACATGAAATTTCCATATGAAGGAAGTGAATTGTTGTTAATTTTAATCTGCATTTACTTTTATTGAACCATAAACATTGATCTTGAAACAATTGAGTTTGACGAAGAAAATTTGTGAAAACATAATTTTTTACCAGGTAGTAGTTTTTAAAATGAGACATCCTTGAAATAATCTTAAAAGAAATGAAATTTTCCTTTTTTTTAGTTTTCTAAAATTGTGTAGTATTTTGTAAATTTGCTAGACATTAATTGGAATCGAAAACGAGTTCTCTCAATTATGTAAAAGTTGGATGGCATTTTATCTTCTATTTACAATTTCATCCTTTGCTTTTATCAGCCAATGATATTTCTATCTTTTGCTTTTCCCATGTTCGGGGAGAGAATAATGAGGAGAGACCTTACTTGAACTATGCATCTCCAATCTGGTGGATCTAAGTTCGTAATGAAATAATGTGTAATGAAATTTTTATTTTATTTTAATTTTATCTTAACATTATATATATAAAAATTACTATATAATATTACTTTTATAAATTTTTGATAATTTGTTAAATTACTTTTATATCATATTTTAAAAATATTATTATAAATAATAAATAATTATATAATATATAATATAATTATATTTATTACTTTGTATAATTTTTAATTAATAAAAAATATTCTTATTATAGTTTTGTAGAATTATATAATAGAAATTATACAGTATAAATTTAATTGTATTATATATTATATTTTATACCATATAATTATTATTTTAACAGAAAATGAAATTCTAAGTTTTCTATTTCATTTGATTCAAATAACTCTTTTTAGATAGTTGGCTTTTATTTGATGATTTTCAGCCTGAGTTTCATCATTGGTCATCTTTAAACATAATTAACTTACATTAATTTTTTTAAAAAAAATAAGATTAAAAATAATAGTAAATAAAAATAAGACAGAATTATTTGATTAATGTATCTATAATTAATTTGTAGCATTTTTAAAATAATAAAAGAGATGTAATTTTGTGATTTTTTATTTAAATTATTTACCTACGGAAAGGAATTTTAATGTTGCTAAAATATATAGAAGAAGATGATATGTTATTAAATAACATAACATATTAAGTACAACTAACATTCTCAATTATTATGTTATAAATTTAGCCACTAGATAAAATATATATTATAGTTATATTGTTATAATATATAATAAACAAAAAAAAACATTGTTATTTATTTTAATTTATTAAATAAACTTATACTAGATATATTTAATATATATACACTTAGGTTTTGGATTTTTCTTTCTCAATAATGATATTCTTCTTTAATATGTTTACGTATCCTTTGTCCTACTACTTATACAAATTTAATATTCTCTAGTTTCAGGAGATGACAACAAATGCTAACACCCTTGAAATCATTGAGGTCTTTAGTGGAAATTCAAATGAAAGGGTTAGCAGTCCCGTAGTTGTAGTAGAATCAACCACTAGAATTGTAGTTTCATGTTGTTCTATCAATAATCCACAATGTCTTGAAAGCAATGTCCAGAGTCTTTCATTGATTCTTTCAACTACTTGCCATGATATTGTGTACAACTTCAAACCTGGAAGCAATATTCTACCAGTTGTCAAAGAAACAAACATTGTAGAGCTTTTGAATAGTTGTAGTAAAATTGAGGGGTTGTGCACTTTTATTAAAGAAATATATTACGACTAGTACTATGAAAACGGTGCATCACCCTCCATTATTCATGCATATGAGATGCATTTGAATAATCTTTGATCATTCCTCTTGTTTTCCTACTATATAACATGAGAACAACAACCTGTATACATTATCTAATGCAAGCCATAGAGCTTCAATTTTCACAATATGTAACCTATCTATAAGCATGCATGTATATTTTGAGCACAATATATAAATAGATACTCTATTGTATTTATAGTTTCGTCAAAGAATGTATTTGTGCTTGGGTTGACTATTGTTACATTAGGTTGTTTACATAAACCATTTTTTATCATATGATATCTTCCAACATAACAAAATGACTCTATAATGTTGTAACAAACTAATTTAATCTATACACAAAAAAAAAAAAACCAAATTATTTAACAATGTGTTATATTTTTTTCATAAAATCAGATGTCTACAAAACCTAGGCAAATAAATTACAAAAAGCTATTTTGAAATAACCTAACCAAAGAATCTAAAATTACTTACAGGTTTCTCAAGCCCTCTAGTTTTTTCCCTTCGCAATGGCAATTTTAACAAAAGGTGTACTTGCAAAACTCCTAGCGGGCACATATATTAATGATCCATACTTGCAAGTTACATCAGTAAAATCCATTCAACAACCTCATTTTGCAACAACCAAATACCAAATCGAACTCTGATATGGTGTGCACACCCATTCTTCTCTACTTTCTAAAAAATTCAAGGATCTCGTCATTGAAGAAGCTTTACAGAAAGGCTCTATTATTTTCCTAAAGGAATATTCTTGCAAGATGCTCCACAACTTCACATACATTATTTCTTGCTCCTTACCATATTGAGTCTTATTTTTCCACCGACGTCTCCTAGCTAAATTATCCAAACTCTTTCTTTGCAGGGCACTCTTGCTTGATAAATTTGAAATACTTTCAAACAACTCAACAATAGTTGGCTCTCCAATTCCACTCCTCCAAGCTATTGACTACCTTCAACCTTTGACAGCTAGAGATGGAATAGGGTCTTCGCAAACTACAGAGTCCTGTGTACAAAACATGGCTCCTTTCCAACCAGTACCCATAAAATCATTAACTCCATACCACAAGCATTGGTCCATTGAGGGAAGAGCCTTAGAGAAAACAAAGATCCACGAGTACAAAAATGCTTCCCATAGTGGGAAAGTTTTTGGGTTTGAGTTCATTAACAAAGATAGCTCTGAAATCCATGTGTCTTGTTTTAATGAACAAGTCGATCAATTCTATGATATAATTCAACCTGGTTGTCTATACAAAATCTCTAGCGGTCGCATCAAAGTAAGCAATACAAAATATAGTAGTTCTACAAACCCATATGAAATAGATCTCCTAAAGTCATCGATCATATCTCCTTCCACATGCCCTGAGTCTATTGTACCCAAGCATAGCTACCATTTCAAGAGCATAGATTCACTAGATACATTTTCTCTAAACTCCCTTGTAGATGTCATTGGCATACTTGTATCCTTTATTCCTTCGTCAACCATAAGGAAAAGAGATGGCAGCGAGGTCCAAAGAAATATACAACAACAATTAAAGATATGTCAAATTGTACAATAGACATTAAACTTTGGGGTCACCAATGTGAAGTTGAAGGTAAGAAAATCTTGGAATGTCTGAACAACAGACCCCATTTGTTATTTTGTTCAAAGCTGCACGTCTAGTATCATGGAATGGAAAGAAACTAGATAGCACCTTTTCAACCTCTGTTGTAATTAATCCAAATTTGTCTGAAGCATCTACATTATAAATATGGTATACATATATAGGGAAAGACCATCCTTTTGTACCCTTATCCAAAGGCAATATTTTCTCGCATAGCTTTGTAAATCCAATTGATATATGTACTATTGCCAATCGAAAGTTTCCCACTTCACAACCTGTTTGTGTTAAGGAAACTATTACAAAGTTGCACTTGGAAAATTTTTACTACCTTTCTTGTCCGCTCATCGTGGACAACAAAAAATGTAAGAAAACAATTGTTCATTCTTCAACCAACAAATTCTGGTGCCCAAAATGTTCTACTGAACTCTCTAATTGTGCTTATAGCTACATCCTCAAAATGGACTTGGAAGATGAAACAAGAGAATTAATTAAAGTTACTGCATTTGAAGGACCATCAACTGAATTTATAAGGGTGCCTGTAGAAGACTTTCAACTACTACTAGCTGAACCTGATGCCGCAAAAATAATCTTGGAGAATGTTATCGATTGCCAATTTCTTTTTGAAATCAGCATAAAAATGAATCATTTTGGGGGAGAAGAGACACAGAGCATAATTGCCACAGCACTTAAGGTTGTATAAAATAGACATTTGAACCTCATTATGTACAGTTACTTTTACGTATATAAAAGTGGCTACTACTATTCTATGTTCACTTTTTTCCCACAAACTTGAAGATAATACTCTACAATACATGTCCCTTTTTCTACAATAAATGGATACATTTATTACCAACTTTTCTACAATGTTAGCAAATATTTATATACACTTTTTTAAATTTTCCTCTTTATCTTTATTCATACAATCAATAAATAAATAATAAGAAAAACAAATTAATATCAATGGTTACTATTTGCACAATTAAACCTATGATCCTTTTCTTACTTGTCTATTTTTTTTATCTCTCTCTTTCTATGCTACATATTCATGTCTTCTAATTTCAAAAACACTAATTGCAGATCGATATCACATGTCCCTTATTTGGCTATATATTTATATATGGATGTACAAAATGAAAATGCCCAAAAAAAGAAAGACCAGGCTAATCAAAAGCGGTGCGCAAGGTACCATGCAACAAAGGATAGTTTCAACAAAAAGAGATGAATCAGTCATCAAAATCTAACATATGCACCATACATCCACATACTTCCTACATTACCAATACCAAACCATCTACCAGAAAGTTTTCCTCCAATTGAAAGAACTACTCAGTTCATCCGACCCGCCCAACCAAATACTCCTCATTTCTCTCAAAACTACTACATAGCTAGAGACAATTTCCATTGCAAACTGGATAACCTTTTCAAAAATTCAACTTGTTTGATTTGCATGGAAAAATACCCAGGAATCAAAACTAAGCAATCAAATGGTTTGACCACTTGTTGTAGTTGTTCATCAAAAAGAAATGGAAATCAGTTTTCAAAATGGAATAATATGGACCCTGCTGTGCAACCTAAATGTTTACAGATTCTGACTCAAATTGAGGACATGCTAATTGCAAGGATAAGCCCTGTCCTACAAGTTACTTATGCAAGAAGTGGACAACTAAAATATAGTGGCCACACTATTTGTTTTCCTCAAGATATTTCTACGATTGCATCTCTCTTGCCAAGGTGAATAGATGCCTTCGACATAATTCTTTTGAACAAAGAAAATATTGGGCAACAACAATACAACTTCTATGTTAGTAGAATTTGTGTATTCGAAGCATTAAAATATTAAATATTTAATTATCCATATTACAAAGATGTGCAAGTAGATGAAACCGCATTATCATCTTTTTCACTTCATTCTGTTGATATTTCAAACTTGTTATACTCAACTACATCAACAAGTGATCCTGTAGAAATATCCAACAATGAAAGTGAAGTTACAAAAAAATCCCATTGGAAGAAAATGTGCACACAACTTCATTTCTCCCAAACCTACCAAATGCACACAGGGAGATGGAAGAAGTACAATCTTTGCTACAACTAGGTGAAGGACGAGAAACTCAATCCATACAATGGCCACCCATTTCATCAACACCAATCACTGAATACACAACAGAAGGGTTGTTTGCAATGGCATTCCCAACTTTGTTCCCAAAGGGAGAAGTCTCATTTAAACAACAACGTATTAAGGATGTCAAACTACATGAATATGCTCAGCATCTCTTGCGATACCATGATAATAGGTTTGGCCAACACCCATGATTTAGATACTTTTTACTAAATATCCTTTTACAACATCAAAGCTAGGCCACTTCATCTGTCTTTGTTCATAAACAACTTGATGGTTTTATGCCTGCAACAATTGCTGACTTGCACCAAAGATTAAAGGACTTGCTCGATGAAAAACTTGTTGAGCAACTGATGCGATTTGGCTCAACAATTTGTGGGACACGACCATTCTGGAATCAACGCAAAGGAGAGCTTATTGACATGGTTGTTAAAATTGGTTGTCCAACTTTGTTCTTTAGCCTAAGTGGAGCAGATGCAAAATGGCCAGACTTGCATAATGCCATGCCATCCATGAGACCAAAAAATCCCACTGCAGCAACCAAATGGAGAATTCAAAATATAATTCAAAATCCACACCTTGCAGCAATCTACATCCATCATAGATTTATAGCATTTCGTGAGGAGGTACTAGACAAGCTTCTAGGTGCAACAGATCACTGGTATAGGTATATATATCTCTCCCTAACACTCAAATTATTTATTTAAACATAGTTTTTTCTAAAAAAGAAAAACCCTTTTAGGTATGAATGGAAAAATAGAGGATCAGCTCATATCCTTGGTTTCATCTGGCTATGAGAAGCGCAAAACATTAGTCAATTACAATGGGATGATACTCAATCCATACAAAATGCACTTGAATTCATCGATACATATGTAACTACTTGGAACCCAAAAAGTCTTCAATTGAGAAACCAAAAAAAAAAAACTCGTTTCAATGACCCTTGTTTAATGGATAAAAGTATGATTAGTTTGGCTAACCCCATGATGGACTACAGTGAATTGGTGAACCATGTTGAATGACACACAAAATGCTCTGTCCAAACATGCCTAAAAATGAAAGGTCCTACTGCTATGTGTCATTTTAAAGCCCCTTGGAGTACACAAGAGGAAATTTCAAAACTTTGTATCACTATTAATGGCCAGCCTACCCACATCCTTGCTCGTAATGATGACCGCCTAAACCTACACAACCTACAAATACTATCCATTTGGATGGCCAACATAGATTTCCAGCCCATCCTCTCCATTGATGCTGTCCTCAAATACATTGCAAAATATGCGGCAAAGTCAGAGGGAAAATTAGAAACATACAATGCCATGTTGTCCCACATTTCATAAAAATTTGACTCTCAAAAACCTACACTAGTCGCCTTTCACAGAATGCTTCTTGAAAACATTGTTGACCATGACATTAGCACCCAAGAAACCTACCACCTCCTCCTAAAGCTACCACTTTCCCTATCTAGCGAGATATTTGTATCTTTAAATGTCAACAAAAAAATTATCTAACATCTACCAGTTCCACCCAATACAACAACCACATACCCAACCAATATTGAAGCTTACATCTCACGCCCTACACATTTAGATGCAACATCACTTATCGAAGTCACTCAAAAATGGAGATTTAGGGTTTCTAAAAAAAACATTATATGGAAAGAGCACCCCACCCAAGCTATTGTTAGAGTCTCTCCATGCTTCATAGCCATCCCTGCAAAAGAGGATAATAGTTTTGAATCCTTTTGTTGGAGTGAATTAGTTATTTACAAACCATTTCACAACCTTCAAATAGATATTGGCTCTTCAACACTTGAAATTGTTACAAAATGGGAAAACTTCAAAATAGATTACCAACCTTGGCATGTGCATAGGATAGTCCCTGATTGAGTACATGAAAATGAGATTAACAGCCCAGAAACAAGTGCAAATAATATGCAATATAATATCCCTAATGAATGGAAAGTCTTAGCAGGATTATATCCAGATACACCTATCCACCTAAATGATCCTGACATGCTTGGAAATGGTGAAATTGACTTGACCAATAACTGGGAAAATTTAGAATACAATCCATCACACAAAAAAAAATAGGTAGTACCTTCATACATTCAAATCGCCTTACATTTCAAGAGCCGCATGTTCTTAATAACCAAAAATAAACAGCGTTGTTTCCACAACAAAAAAAAGCAAGTGATATTATTCTGGCACATCTAAATGCAACTTCTCAGCAACAACCACTCAAGATTATTGTTCAAGGAATTGCAGGAACTAGGAAGTCACACCTTATCACAACTATAATGTCAACAATGGCCAACTTAGCAACACATGGACAATCCTCATTACTACTACTTGCACCTACAGGCATAGCAACATTCAACATACAAGGCACTACAATTCATTTTTCCCTATGGATAACAATCAAAGAAATGGTGCCCTTGAAAGGACAAGCACTTGCAACCTTCCAAGAGAGCATGTAACTCATTTGATATATTATAATAGATGAAATGAGTTTCATTGGTCCTAAATTACTAGAAAAAATTGATCTAAGGCTACGACAAGCATTCCCTGCTCAAAGCCATATTCCATTTGGGGCACGCTCTATTGTTCTTTTTGGCAATTTGGGACAACTTCCACCAGTCAAAGACATCCCAATGTATGCTTCAAACTCCTATTGTGGCACACTATGGCACAACTTCATAACCATTATTACACTGGAAAAAATATTTTGGCAAAATCGAGATAGCCCAACTCAAATTCAATTTGGCTCACTCCTTTCTAATTTAAGGAATGCAACACCAACAATTGCAAATTGGGAACTACTAATGTCAAGATCAAGTTCACAACTCACCTCAAAAGAACAAACTCCTTTTATTTCATCCATACATCTTTTTTCAACAAATGAAATGGTATCACTCCACAACAAAAAAATGTTGCTATCATTATCAAAACCAATTGCCCTCTGCAATGCAGAGAAATGTAAAGGATTACCATGCTCAAACCCAGAAGATGAACAACTTCAATCTAAGCTCCTCTTATGTATTGACCAAGAGGTCATGCTCAGTACAAATTTAAGGGTACAAACTTGACTTGTCAATGGAGCACTTGGATAAGTCAAAGCTATTGTTTACAATGATGGTGAACAACCACCTCAAGTTCCTCCTTTTTTCATTGTTGAATTTAAAAAGTACACAAGGCCAGCTTGGGACAATAAGAACCCAAAACACATTCTAGTGCTTCCAATCACTCATGGTATCTACCATCAGATACCACTCAAAATGGCATGGGCCTTAACAATACACAAGTCACAGGGCCTTACACTTGAAAGAGCAACAATTGACATTGGTACCACAGATCAACAAGGGATAATATTCATAGCAATTTCATGAGTGTGTAACCTTGCAAGCCTCGGCATTCAACCAATGTTCACATATGAAAGATATGCTAGAATGCAACAAAACCAATTTTTTGCTCGCCGAAAAGAAGAAGAGTCTCGCTTGATAGGATTATCATATACTATTCATTCAAACACAACAAATTAAATACAAAAAATAAAGGTGTGTTTGTTAACTAGCTTTTCCTTATATTCTATCGCAAATAAAATGTTAACAAATAGAATAAAAGTATTGCTTAACAAAATTCCATTACATGCAGGTTTACCAGTATTTTCCCTCATAAAATAAATTGTCTCTCCAAAAATTATTAGCAATTTGAACCTGTACTCTACCAAACAAGTGATACAATTTATTTTCTTGCAAAATAATGAGGATATTAAAAGTTCATTATATATTGTTATTAATTTTTATTTTATGTTTATTAGTATCAAAATTATTATATATTTTGATTTTGTTTTATTTATCTTAATTATTATATCTTTTCTTCAAATTACAAATAGTAATAAAAATATATGAGTTTAGATTTATAGTTATTTGAAATATGTACAAGAACCAATCTCGCCCTCTACAAATTAATAGATTTTTATTTTAAAAGTAAATGCTAAGTATTCTTTATTACAATTTAAATGTCAATTTCAATGTTAATCATAAATATATTTTATTATTGCATTCTTAGTATGCTTATTGATTATTCTTCAACCATTTTACAGAAATGTTGCGACAAAGAACTACTTTAATTGATCACTTCTTTCAGCATGTTGACATTCATGGAATTCACGAAGAAGAAATATCTTCAGGATTGATTGCACAAAGTTTACTACAAGAAAAAGGACTAATCACATGTCGCCCAATATCGCGGAGAATTTTTTCAAACTTTTATAGGGATACATACATTTCAGAAATTACTACTTGTGAGACATGCAATACAATGGAGATTCATCATATTCCAAGCGAGATATGGTTTCAACCAGCATCAATAGCATCTGAAACTGAATACTCCAATCTGGTACAAGGCATAGGACACTTATGGTTAGAGAAACTGCTTCGAGCTCCACAAAATAATACAACATTTTTTCAAAACCATTGCTATCATAATCAAATTTACCACTTGCAGTTTGCATCAAACACAAACACAATGTGGAACCAACAAGTCATAGAAAGGTGGGGACCATAGGGAGCTTATTTGTCTATGAAAATATATAAGCGTATAAAAAATATCGTACGGGAGAAAATACCTACATGGATCTAGACAACTTGTACATTCTACCCAATTATTGATCTTGTCACATGCAACTGGGGTGTGCTCCGATGCACACTCGAGCACCTTTATTGGTTCGATGATTTTGACCCCATGCCAGAAGTACTCAATGACTATTAATGTAATCGCTTATAACTAATATCTTGCTCTCTATTAGGAAAACTCCTTTGCCAATCTATACTTACATTTTTGAACTTCAAAATTAAGTACAAAATGCATACTTCTTGTTAATGTAATGCTTAATATATTTCTATAAATAAGTTTTATCCAATGACTCTAAATGTTGCAATGTAATGTGATTTTAGATTGAAAGATTTTAAAATAAAATACCAATATTTAATTAATAAATAAAACAAACACTAATACAACATACCCATTGCACACCAAGGTGTGATTGCTAGTTTAGTGGAAGCAATTGATTATTGGCATGTCATTACCTTAAGACATGTTTGAAGGGTTGTAGCGGTGGATGACTTGGACTCTTTTAGCCTAGAAATTGACATTTAACAAGAGCACATTAAGGTCTAACTTTCTAGATTGGTCAAAGTCATAAATATGTTTCCAGTTTTCCATTTCATTGATCATATGTTATTATGCTTGTCATAGACTCACAGTTAAGCCTCATTTTCATAGTGGATGAATGCAAAGTTGTGATTTTTCTATTTTGACTGGAAGAAATTTATTATTGACATGTCATTTACCTTGAGACATGTTTTGAGGGTTGCGGCGGTGGATGAATTGGAGTGTTTAAGTCTTTGAAATTGACACTTAACTAGCACAATGGATAAACACAAAGCAACAAAAAGATGTAACCAGAATAATAACTCTTTTATTATTGGGAAAATATCAGATTACATGTAACATGTCGAGCTATAAGGCCTTCCGGATTATGACCAATACATAATGAGAAAAATACTCAGATCTACATCTCGATTTGACTCAGCTAGTCTTCCCCAACTACTACCTACCTAAACTACAACCACTACCTAACTTAAATACAAGATCACAAACCAGAAGTCAGCTCAAGGAAATTCAAGTCCTCCATGGGCCCAACCCTTCAAATGCATGCTTAGATAAGAGGAAAACAAATTATATCAAATTTTATATATGGTTCAATGTATGTAATTGTCTATGGAAAATGTAGAAATAGATTGTTCAAGTACAATCAATAGTATGGATGGTCTAGGACCGGTGGGCTTGGCCTAGCTATAGAGCTTTTGGAGTTTTTAATCTTGATTCCTACTCAACTCACAACCATTAAATCTATTAGTACTAATATAAAATAGTGTTGGAAGGAATTGTCAAATTCACATTATTGGTAATACAAGGTTCAATGCATTTACTTGCCTATACCAAGGGTAGAAAAAGATTTTTAAAATAGAGAAAATTTCCATTTATTTTCCAATACGATGCATTTTTCCTCCTTGCCATTGGCTTTCAACATTTTACCATACCAGAAATTGAGTTGAATACAAGATTCAAAGTTAATTAACACTGTGAAGTTCATTTTCTGTGCTGTCCTTCCTCAAAAAAATGCATGGCAGCATCCAAAATTCTAAAAAAAATTAGTTCTCTTTCTCGATCTCTTATTATTTTTCCACATTGTCTTGACAATAAAAATTACTTAAAGGCTAAAGAAAGTTGTTGATTTGACAAAAGTGTTTCAGCTCAGTCAAAAATTGATGCCCATTAAATTTGCAAGCATGGGCAACTTTTTATGTTTGGCCCACTCAACCACTTTGATATTAAGTACTATTATTGATTCCCTCATGTTACCCGTGGTGAACTTTTAATAGTGTATGTAGCCTCTTGATGTTTTTCCAATAATAAGTAACTGCTTTCAAGTTTTATTTTTATATTGATGTTTAAAAAATAAAAGATTTTTTGTAAAATACTATTGTATTCATGTAACTATTGACTGGTCATTAATATTTATAAATTGGATTCCTATCAATTGAAAGATTGATTTTATTTACTTTTCAAAAAATTTAAATTTTACAAAGTTAATATGTGAAATATTTAATTTTATAATTTATTAAAAATATATTTTCTTTAATGTGATTGGTAAAATCATTTAAACATTTTAGCAATAAAGTTTTAAGAATGATAGATTTTTTAAATATTTTTTTTAAAATCTTTTATATTTAAAAAAGTAAATTTTGTTTTATTTTTTTAATCTTGATTCATGTTTAGCTCACAACCATTAAATCTATTAGTGATCTTCTGTGAGAAAAGAGTAATATGAGTAGTCTAGTAAGAAATTATCAAACTCACATTATTGGGCCTACAAATGAATTCTTAAAAAAATGGAATTCGCACGCTGGCTTATACCACCATGCATCATATTCATAAAAACTAAGTAAAATGAAGTGAAATGGAGTTTGTTACGAGGACATAAAGATTCAATTTTTTAAGAAAATATTTGTCAGTCATGGTCATGCCAACTGTAATGCTCGTGATTTTGTATATTTTCAACATTGTTTTTTATTTTATTTTTTTATATTCATCATTTATTTATTTTATTTTGGTTCTCATTTTTATTTTATTTTAAAATCTTTATGATATTTTATATTAATTTTATGAAGTTTTTTGTTCTTTTATTTTATTTTTAAATTTTTTATAATTTTTTTAATATTAAATTTTTAATGTTTTTGAACTTTCAGTATATAATAAACAATTCAACCTTAAATCTAAATAAAGCTTAATGCCAACTCAAATATATTTACTCATTGAGTCATAATCTATTAACCCTAATTCAAATCTGATACTATTCAAACCTTTATCATAATTTAATCCTAATCCCAGCCTTAACAAAAAGGTTTTTAATAGCTATTACTAGCTATGTTATCCTGGATGGCAGGTTTAGCAGGGCTTATGGGTACCATTTCATAATTTGAATCATTTTCAGCATGAGGAATAAATTAGCTTGCCCTATTATCTTTATTGTTCTTTTAATCAGACTATTGAGGAGTTGCAAAAGGACCCACAGGGGGATCATGCTTTCCACGAGGGTCTAATGGTTCTAGTTTATGGTCTTCTAAAGAGAAAAAAAATGGAGAAACCCTTCCTTAAGGTGAAAGCTAAAGGAGATGAGGATTCTAATGATTATTATAGTGGGTATAACTTAGACTCTAATACTGAGGAAGCCTCGAATTGATATCAGTATGGACTTTGTTGTTGGCTTACCGAAGACAGTAAGAGGTAATGATTCTATATTTGTTGTGGTAGATAGATTTTCAAAGATGACACATTTTATACCATGTAGAAAGACATTAGATGCAGTACATGTAGCAGATATTTTGTTTAAGGAAATTGTTAGATTGCATGGATTACTGAGGAGTATTATCTCTGACTGAGACATTAAATTTGTTGGATATTTTTGGAAAACCCTTTGGAAAAAAATTGGCACTGAGTTAAAATATAGTTCTATATTTCACCCACAAACTGATGGATAGACTAAAGTTGTGAACAAAAGTTTGGGAAATCTTTTGAGATGTTTAGTTGTAGACACACCGAGTAATTGGGATTCTGTGTTAGCACAAGAAGAATTTGCATATAATAATTCAATGAATAGGAGTACTAGAAAGACACCATTTGAGATTGTTAATGGCACACAATTGAGAGGTATATCTAATTTGAGAGATATTGCTGATGAAAATAAGAGAAGTGCTGAAGGATTAAAATTTGTTGAGTACATGAAGACATTACATGAAGATGGAAGACAGTAATCAGAAATACAAAGATAGGGATGATAGATCAAGAAGACATAAAACTTTTGAGGTTGGTGATGAAGTGATGGTTCATTTGAAGAAAGGTCGATTTCTTGTTGGAACATATAAGAAATTGAAGATGAAGAAGTTTGGACCTTGCAAGATTTTGAAGAAATTCAATAGTGGAAATGCATATGAGATTGAGTTACCTAATGACATGGACATATCACCTATTTTCAACATTGTTGATTTGTATGAATATCATGAACCTGATGAAGAAGTAACAGTACCGACAAAAATTCCTAAGAAGCAGAATGAAGAAGTTGAACAGATTTTGAAGGAAAGAGTTGGCAAGAGTGTACAAGAGGAAAACAGTATATGGAATATCTAGTAAAGTGGAAGAATAGATCGAAGGAAGATAGTTCATGGATTTCATAGTCTGAGTTGGATGCAACTCGAAAGAGACCTACCAAATGATTCAGAGAATCATTTCAAAATAACCCCAGGTGTTTGATGTAGGAGCATCTTGGGTCCTTGTCAATCTTGTGCCACCAAAAATATTTTGGAGTTTGTTTGTGTTGCTCGGTTCCTTCTTTGACCGAGTTGGTCGGTAGTTGGTTGGTTTCCTTTGGTTACTGAGTGTGGTTGGTTATTTTTTGGGCAGTCGGTTGTCTCATTGGCACTCGACGTTGCTTGTTTGCTGCTCGATTATCTTTTCTCACCAATGGGTTTAGTTTAGTTCTTGTTGTGGCCGACTTGTGCATTTATGTTGGGTTGTGGATTTAATGTTCAAATCAATCATTGGGAAGCGTTTGGTCCCAGATTTGACTATTCCTTCTGTTGATTGTGGATCTGAAGGCTGACTCAGTTCTGTAGATTCTTGTATAAATGTAGTTGTTTGGTTTTAGTTTAGGAGGCAGTTTTGGTAGAAGATACAAGATAGCAAGAATAGAGATTATTGGCAGATCCTCGGATGTTTGAGGAATTTTATATTTCATTGTAAAAGCAGGCTGTAATTGGGAAGGCCTTATAGCCCAACATGTATCATTCTATTTGATGAAATATATGGTTGATTATGCATTCTCTCTCACTATTGTTGTGTATTTGCTTCCGCATGTGTTGAGCAAGCTTGGATCATTAGGGTGTTCCATTGCTTGGCCCCTATTGGTCCCTACCTCGCATCATTTATTTTGTATAGGAAAGTAATCACCTTAATGGATACTAAACGATGAACTTTTAGAAGATTTTGTGACTTGGCTAAGTGAATGTGCTCAGGAAAATCTTTTATACTAGTTTTTTTGGGCAAGGATTATTGTAGAAATTAGTATAGAGGAATAGGAGCCAACAAACCTATTTTAAATGGTGAAAATATAGTGTATTGTCTAAGAAACTCTAATAACAATATATGTATATTCTAATAAACATGTACAAAATATCTTATATATGTATAGAAATAGATATAAAATTAAATGAATAAATACAAATAGATATTGATGGTGATTCAAGGCAGTGTCTAGTTATTGTCTTATGTATATCTAATTCATGTTAAGTATCATATTGAAATATTTTATACCATTTCATGTCTAAATATTCTATTATTATTGACACTAGAATACATAGATCACACTTAAAATTTCCTATGAATCAAAACTTTTGTATTTGAGTCACTTTCCTTGATAATACTTTGTTGTATAAATGTTATATGTTATAGCTCCCTATGCATCATTATGAATAACATATTTTATTGTATTTTCTAATGTATCCTTATTATCCTTATGAATAACATATTATGAGCTAGTGATAATGATTTAGCTTAATGTTTTTGATTAAGTAAAATAGGTTTTACATGGTTCCTGAAACCCACAACTCTAAAAGTGAAGTAAGAAGCAAGAACAAAACAAACAAGAGATAGGCCTCATAAAGGCCAGGGCCGAAAAGCCACAGAAAAATAGAGCAAAAAAGGCTAGAGGAAGCTATAAATACCAAAGCCCATGAAAGAAAATAAAGGTGACCTTTCTGTTCTTAGTGTAACTGTCCAATATAGGGAAACAACCACCATCCTCGATGCAAATAATTGTGGTTGTAAATTGATACCTTCAGTACAATGGAGTCTTTCCTTATCTAGGACACTCTTCACTTCAGTGGGAAAATCTTCTCCTTTATGCCATGTCAACTTAGCTTCCTTCGTGACGGCCAGATTGGTGAACCAATCAACCACACCGTTGGCTTCCCTATACATGTGGGAGATGTACACCTTTTCAAAAGAGTTAAGAATGGCTCAAGTATCAGCAATGATGTTGGATATAGTCCAGGAGGGAGAGTGAGAGAGGTTTAAGAAGTTAATGATGTTCATCGAGTCTCCTTCCATCCAGAGCCACTTGACCCTCAAATCTTGAGCAAGTTTGGTGACCTGGAGAGTCACACAAGCTTCAACATAATGACTGGATTGGGCACCCAAAGGAAGACTAATAGCCACAATGTCAAGGCCAAAAAAATTCTTGATGATTCCTCCACTTCCAGCTTGACCCGGGTTTCCTTTGGCAGCACCATTGAAGTTGGCTTTGGTCTAGCTAGTCAGAGGACTGCTCCATGCACAGTTCTATCTTTTATCCTGGGTAGATGTCTCAGACTTTCCTGTAGGATGATTAGATCTTCCACAATAGAGAAAGTTCTCCTTAACAACATGTTGTATTTTTTCAAAGATAATTTTGGGTGGAGAGGAACTATGACAAAAAATGTGATTGTTACACTCTTTCTAGATTCCCCAGCAAAGATGAGGAAGGATGTAGGTACAGAATAATCAAAAGTCCTGATTAAACCTTTTGAAAGCCCATTGGGAAAAGAGGTCAATGAAAGACAGGGGAAAACACCAAGATAAATTCATGATCAAGAAAAGGTATTGCCATATTTTAATTACAAAGGAACAATGAATAAATAGTTGATCCACTGATTCCTATTGACATTTGCAAAGAACACACTTGTTAGGAATCTGGAACCCACGCTTGATGAGATTGTCCACTGTGAGGATACAGTTCTAGAGTAGGAGCCAAAAGAAAATGTTAACTTTAGGCATGAGGCCTAGGATCCAAGCTTTGGCCCACAATGACTTTGGATCTTGGGTTTGAGAGGTCTGCAAAGAATAGGCAGAGGGCACTGTATAGGTATCATCCAAAGAGTCCTCCCAGATAATTTTATCCTGATTGGATGAGAGAGAGACCACGTTGAGGGATATCATCAAAGGAGTTAGGTCTTGTGAGATCTGAGAGAGATCCACCCAATTGTCATCCCTTCTATAGTTGCTAACTTGGGACCCATAGGTTTGGGTGCAAACATGTCTCCAAGAATCGAGAGTCTTGAATTCTCTCAAGCTACCAATCCAAAGCCAGTTGTCATTCTAGAAATTGACAGAATGTACGTTTCCAATTTTCCATTTAGCTTTGGATTTAGCTAGCTCCTTGGCATTGAGGAGACCATTCCAAATGACTGGACCTTTAGGGGGGTCAGTCTCATCAAAAAATCTATTTAATGAGTTATGCATGAGGTATTTTTCTTCAATGGTATCCCGCCACTCACCTTTGTTGTTGAAGATTCTCCAGATCTATTTTTCTTGAAGGGCATTTTTGAAAGGTCTTAATTTCCTTATACCAAGGCCACAAACATTTTTGGGGTGGAAGACTTTCTCCCAAGCTATAAGGGGAATACGCTTGTGTTCTTCAGCTCTTGACCAATGAAATCTTCTCTGGATTTTTTCCATAGCCTTCGAAACTTTAACTGGGATGGGGAAGAGGTTGAGGGCATGGGTTGGGAAGTTTTGTAATGTAGATTTGACCAGTTGGATCATTCCTGCCTGGCTGAGAATGACCCCTTTCCAGCCAACAAGCTTCCTATTGAATCTGTCTATTAATTTATTCCAGAAGGCTTTCGGGGGTTTGACACCTAAGGGCAATCCCAAGTAGCATGAAGGGAAAGTGTCAATGCCACATCCTAGAATATTTGTAATTTTCATATGTCTACCTTCAGGGGTGTTAACAAAGAATATAGAAATTTTTTTTCCAGTTAATAGATTGGCCTGTAGCTTTGATATAATCATTGAGAAGAACCTTCACCACTCTAGCTTCTCCCACTGAGGCCTCTCCACCAAGAATGGTTTCATCCATGAATTGCTAGTGTGAAAAGACATTTCTTCCTAATGAGGGTTTGATGCCTTTTAGGTCCCCATCCATTTTTGAAGCCGAAATGAGTCTCCCCAAGCACTCAGCAAGAATGATGAAAAGAGTAGGGGAAAGAGGGTCACCTTGCCTTAGGCCCCTGGAAGGTTTGAAAAAGGAGGACAGGGAGACGTTAATCATAATCTCCAAGGAGGGGGTCAAAATAATTTGATGAAGGAGCTTGCAAGAATGGGAGTTGAAACTTCAAGAACTCTGAGAAGAAACTACCAGTCTACCTGATCGTAGGCCTTGGATAGGTCAAGCTTAAGAAGAAAACCTTCCCTTTTTCCTTCTTCTAAGGAATGAATCACTTCATGCACCATCATAATGGAGTCCAAGATCTATCTGCCAGGCACAAAGTTGGATTATTGCTGCGAGATCAAGGAGGGGAGGACTTTGAGAATCCTAGAGGTGATAACCTTGGAAATGATCTTAAGGAAGGATTTGAAAAGGCTAATGGGTCTGAATTGCTCAAAATAATATGTGCCAGAAGTCTTGGGAATCAACACCAAGAAGGTATCATTGAGCTCTTTGAGGAGGTTCTTCGAGCCAAAAAATTCTTGCACAGCTTTGACCACATCATATTTCACCACATCCCATAAAAGATGAAAAAAAAACATAGGGAAACCGTCTGGGCTAGGGGATTTGTCACCGAGAAGAGAATCTAGGGCTCTCTTAACTTCGTTCATATTCGGAATAGAGAATAAAGATTTCTTTTGACTATCTTTTATGATACTCAGGATGTTATTGAGGAGTTTGACTTGATCTTGCTCGGAAAGCTCCTAGTATTTAGAGAGGAGATGAGAAAAGTAAGAGATAGCTTCCTCTGTCATATCCTTGTCCTCCTTCAGGGCTTGGTCTTCCTTCTTGATTCTACTAATCCTGTTAGCAGCTTTGTGTCTCATAGTTGAGAGGTGGAAGAAGCAAGTGTTTTGATCTACTTCCCTTAGCCAAACAGACCTCAATCTCTACTTCCAAAAAGTTTCCTCCTGCCTGATAATATTATGGTAATCTGAGAGGATAGGCTTTTATTTATTCAATCTATCTTCATCATATCCCTGCTTGTCGATTTAAGCTTGAATGTGGTTTAGTTCATTAGTGTCTTGTCTTTGGAAGTGAAGATGTGGTTGAATTCATCTTTGTTCCAACTTTTTACGTTATATTCAAGATGTTCCTTAGTTTTTTCGCCACTCTAAACATGGTAGTGCCCTCAAAATCAGTGTTCCACCATTCTTTGACTTTGTTAAGAAGATTTGGGTGGGAGACCCAATTTTTTTCAAATCTGAAGGGAAAGTTCCTTTTCTTGGCAATCTGGTCCAGGGAGAGAGAGATAGGAGAGTGGTTAGAACCAGCTCTAACCAAAGCAGAGAGGTTGAGACTATAGTGATTCAACCAGTCCGACAAAAATAGGGCTCTGTCCAATCAGACTTGGATGCACAATCCTTTCCAACCTGCCTGTTGGACCAAGTGAATTCGACACCTTGAAGATCCATATCAAGCATAGCTGGGTCATTGATGAAGTCCATTAAGTCTTGTCTACTTTTTCGTGCTAGGGGCTATGCCTCCCTATTTTTCACCCTCTTTTAGGGGTGTGTTGAAGTCCCCCATTATGATGCCCTTAGACCAGTTAAGAGGGGCTAAGGTGGAATTGATCTTTTTCCAGTAGGTCTTTCTTTCTTTTTTGGAGTTAGGTGCATAAATATTATAAATGAACCATCTTTCATTATCTTTGATTCTAGTAAATTGCAAGAGTAGAAGGCTACCTCCTTTGAAGATAACTTCATCTTTGAGGTTATGTGAATTCCACATGGTGATGAGGCCACCACAAACACCATCAGAGCTAGTAGCTCTACTTTCCATAACTTTGCTGAATTTGATTCTCTCTAGCTTGTCCTTCTGCATTTTAGTTTCCTGGATTAAGGAAATATCCTATGATCCCTAATCATATTTCTAATGACATCCTGCTTGTGTGAACTATTTAGCCCACAAATGTTCCAAGAGATGACTTTCATTTCTTGATGGAGGTGCTGAAAGCTTGGATGGGTTTCTGAGTTCCATCCGCTTTAATCAAGCTGGCTTCTTATTGCCTGATATGGCTAGTCCCTTTTCTATCTAGTGTATTAGCACCACCCCTTTCTTCTTCTTTTTTACTGCTTCTGGTGGCTGTAGGGGAGATAGTTGAAGGGTCTCTGCTACTTGGTTTCTTGTTCTTGAGTACTGAGATCTAGCCCTCCTATTCTTCCTTATGCTTGGTGAAGAGCTCTACCATTTTTTTGAATTGGTGTGGGGAGGTTGAGACCATCAAATTTTCAATCTATTGGTACTTGCTTGACTCCTGCATCTCGAGACTAGGTTTTGAGTTGTGCATGTTCACACCAACAACAGTGGGAGCAATGGAGTCGGGGACAAAGGAAACTGAAATGGTTCCTAGACACAAGTCACCACCTTCAACCTAAACATCATTCTTCTTTACTTCACTTTCTTCTTGCTGTATGGTGATGTCCAGATCCAAACCCTTGTGGGGGAGGGACTCTCCACCAGATGCTTGGGTATCCGGCTGAGGCCTTTACGGCTCCTCCACAACCCTAGTTTCCTTTTTAGCCCCGATTTCATGGACTGCAGGAGTCGACACTAGTTGTTCTTTTTTCTTCCAAACTCTGTGAGTTTTGAGCTCCGTGCCCTCCTAGGGGATAGATTTTTCTCTTTTTATTTCTTCTTTTTCTTGGCTGTTATTAACTCCTTTATTTTTCTTTCTTTGTTCTTTTTTGGATTTCCTTTCTTTCTCTTCGTTCTGGAGTACTGGACAAGTTTTAGCTCTGTGGCCAGCTTTCTTATAGTGGAAGTGAGAAAAGGGGATGCTTTCATAGTCTAGTTTCTCCACACGCTTTCCCAGTTTGGATCGAAGCTCTAAGATTTATAACATATCTTGGCCTTCTTCCACCCCTATGCAAATCCTTGCATAGGTGAGATGGCGCCTTACCACGGTGACAGGGTCAATAGAGAGAAGGGTAACAAAAGATTTGGTGATCCCGTCAAAAAGATCTTCATACGAGAACCCCAAGGGAAGTTCAGGCAGTCTCACCCACACCGAGGCCTGTACAAAGAAGGAATCATTAAGGTCAAGTTTAGGAGTCCATTTTTACAATGCCAAAGTGGCCTTTCCTATGGCCCAGGTGCTAGCACAAAGGATATTGTCCAGGTCGTCTATACAGGAGAACTCAAAAGATAGAAAGCCCTTTGCCATGGCTGTAACCTGGACTTGACCCTTCAAGTCCCATTTTTTCTGCAAAGATCCTAACGATGTCTATGTTAGGTCTAGGAACAACAAAATTTCCCACCAGAGTATGGTCCATGGATGCAATATTGTGGTCAACCAGTTCGACAGGAATTTCTATTGCGTATTTGCCTTTTTCCTTGTCTGAAATGTCCTTAATAGATGGGAAATAGGACTTGGCTATGGGTTTAATCCTAAAGAGTGTTGACCACCGATGATGGAGACCATTTTGGTCACATGCCTGGGTCTTCGTGGTTGAGGAGAGCCTAGGGAAGCCCAGGTTCTCAGCCCCCACCCCAACTTCCTTTCCTGGGTCTTTCTCCTTTTCACCTGGGACCCCATCTTTTTTCTCTGGGGTTTGCAGATTCCTGATCTGCAAGGGAATCATCTCAATAGGCATCCCCCTAGGAACCCACAACCTAAAAACCAGGAATCCTACCCACCTTTGAATTCAAATTTCCTCCCGCTCCCGCTCCTTCCATCAGATAAAGTTCCTTCTATGATTTAGCTTAATGTTATGTACATTAAAGGATTTATTTCTTAGCTAATATTTAGAAAAGAATTGATTAAAGATAATTAATATTTCATTATTTCTTCTTCATATGAAAAATTATGTATTCATATTGTAAATAATCTCTTATATCTAGTAAGATCACCTCTCTAAGAACTATAAATATTAGATAAGCTTCTCCCATTATTAGATCTTTAACTCATTGTATTATAATATTTTTCTTCAAATCTAATAAGTGTTCATACATATTTTAGATAAAATTATTTAATGAGGCTCTTGTACGATGTTGAGTATTAAATACAAAAATCTCTAATACACAAAATTTAAAAATATTTGCAATGCACAAACATGCATATATATGAAATAAAATTATACAATTATCTAGAAGCATATTTTCATGCTAGGTTGTTGCGATGAGTAAGGCTATATTATACGTTGCTATGCAAGCTCTAGAAAAACATTTTAAAGGTTGGGGGATATTTGTTGGAATTTATTTTATTTAATATTTTTCTTGATATTTTATGATTATTTCTCTTTATATTTCTTTTTAAAAAATGGGTTTATTTTGCTTCTTTTGAATTTTTGTTGTCCACTTGAAAGTTGATAAATTCAAAATAGTAGTTCATAAAATATCTTAAGACTTAGATGATGTGAGGCTTGTATACACCTGATTTGTGCATGCATATTGTAATTACTATGCCGTTTTTCATTAGTAATTATCTTATAAATCCTACACCTTTCTTCTCTATATGACTGTGTGTAAAATAATTAAATAAAAAATTATTTGTAAAGAATTTGGTCTCTTCAAGAGAAAATTTGTTTCTCTTTGCATATCAATATGTAGGCTCACTTTTTCTATTTATATGCTTACTTACTTCAAAATTTATTACACATTTTATAAGAATAACATTATTCTTAAATTTATAACTCACAATTTGATCTTACTAAGTTACATGTTATGCTTGCAAATGTCTATCCATTGTTGGTTCATAGTATAGAAAATAAATTGTGAAACAATAAATAATTTAAATATTTTTTCAATGCATGATAGATCTAAACATACTATTCATTTTGTGCAATTAACAAATTTTATGGATATATAACTACTAAATACCACAAATTCCGTGAAATGGGATATCTTAATGGTTATCAAGCTATCTTGTATCACGATGACCTAGTAATCTATAATTTGGAGATAGTTGATTTCATTACAATACATGAGAGTTACACTTTGTTTTATCTTAGTTAACGAGTGTAATGTTTATAAACTTGAACATGTAGTTCATAAAATATCTTGGAAGTTAAATGTTATTAGGGTTCTATGCAACTAATTTGTACAAGTATATGATAGTCACGACATCATTGTTCATTTGCAAAAGTCAGGTACAAATCCTACAACTTTCTTATGTAGACTATTGTGTACAAAATGACTAAGTAAAATTTTATTTATAAAGAATTTGATCTCCTAAAAAGGAAAAGTTTTGTATCTCTATAAGTAGGATCATTTTTTTCTCTTTAAACCTTTATTTATGGCATAATTTCTTATACATATGATTAGAATAAGGTTATCTTTAAGTTTAAAACTCATAATTTGATCTTATAAAGTTAGAACTTATGCTTGCAAATGTCTATTTGTCATTGGTTCATAATCTTTAAGGTGAATTATGAAATAAATATATAATATGTATCAATTTGAGATGTATGATAAATCTAAAAATAGTAAACATTTTGTAAAATTGACCACCTATATGGACTACAAAAACAACACAAATCCCCTTAAATGGAACATTACAATGCTCACCAAGCTATCTTGTATCACTATGAGGTAATAATATATAATTTGGCGATAGTTGATTTCTTTAGAAGAACTAAATTACACTATACTTTATTTGATTTATTGAGTGTGTCAAATCACCTAAAAATATAGTTAATAAAGATCTTTTGTAGTAATACTTATATTACTTATTCTAAATCTTGTAAATACTACAAATGAAAATTTCTCCATAAAAACATAGGCATAAATTACCCAAAGAAAACTAAGATTATAACTCTATATGGGAAGAAGCGGACGTCAAAAGTTCCATTTAAAAAAATTAAGAGAATAACCATCTTATTTCATACCAATACCAAATAATTACTCTTTACAAAAATTTGCAATTTTATATGAGAATGTCCTCAGATAAAAATGTTAACACCTTATTTATTGTACTCAAGATCACTTAGAACTAGTTTCACAAAAGTGGGATTAAGATCTATAATTGCTGGACGAATATGACCTATTGTACCAATTACGACACGTTACCTAGTCAAAGACTCATTTTCATAGTGGAGAAATGGAAAGTGGCTAATTTTCCATTTTTGACTGGAAGCAATTGATTATTGGCATGTCATTACCTTAAGGCCTTCTGAGTTATGATCAATACATAATGAAAAAAAAATTCAGATCTACTTCTTGATCTGACTCAGCTAGTCTTCCCCAACTACTACCTACCTACCTAAACTAGAACTACTACCTAACTTAAATACAAGATCGCAAGCCAGAAATCGGCTCGAGGAAATTCATGTCCTCCACAGGCCCAACCCTTCAGACGCGTGCTTAGATAAGAGGGAAAAAATCTATATCAAATTTTATATATGGTTCAATGTATGTACTTGTCTATGACAAATGTAGAAAAAGATTGTTCAAGTACAGTCAATAGTATGGATGGTGTAGGACCGGTGGGCTTGGCCCAGTTATAGGGCTTTTGGAGATTTTAATCGTGATTCCTGCTCAACTCACCGCCATTAAATCTATTAGTGATCTTCCTTGAAAAAGACTAATATAAAATAGTGTTGGAAAAAATTGTCAAATTCACATTATTGATAATACGAGGTTCAGCATTTACTTGCCTATAGCAAGGGTAGAAAAAGATTTTTATAATAGATAAAATTTTCGTTTATTTTCCAATACGATGCATTTTCCCTGGTTGCCATAGGCTTTCAACATTTTACCGTACCAGGAATTGAGTTGAATACAACATTCAAAGCTAATTAACGCTGTGAAGTTCCTTTTCCGCGCTGTCCTTCCGCGAGAAAATGCATGGCAGACTCCAAAATTTAAAAAAAAAAATAGTCCTCTTTCTCGATCTCTTATTATTTTTCCACATTGTCTTGACAATAACAATTACTTAAAGGCTAAAGAAAGTTGTTGATTTGACAAAAGTGTATCAATTATGAGTCACAAGTTGATGCCCATTAAATTTGCAAGCACGGACAACTTTTTATGTTTGGCCCACTCCACCACTTTGATATTACTATTATTGATTCCCTCATGTTACCCGTGATCGACTTTTAACTTTTAATAGTGTATGTAGCTTCTCGATGTTTTTACAATAATAAGTAAATGAATATTATTCTATGCTTTCATGTTTTATTTTTATATTGATGTTTAAAAAATATAAGATTTTTAGTATTCATTTAACTATAGACTGGTCATTAATATTTTTAAATAGGATTCCTATCAATTGCAAGATTGATTTTATTTACTTTTAAAAAAATTAAATTTTAGAAACTTAATATGTGAAATATTTAATTTTATAATTTATTAAAAATATTTTTTCTTTAATCTGATTGGTAAAATCATGTAAACATTTTAGGAACAAATTTTTAGGAATGATAGATTTTTAAAATATTTTTTTAAATATTTAATATTTAAAAAAGTAAATATCTATTTTAATTTTTTAATCTTGATTTATGTTAAACTCACAACCATTAAATCTATCAGCGATCTTCCATGAAAAAAGAGTAATATGAGTAGTCTAGTAAGAAATCGTCAAATTCACATTATTGAGCCTACAAACGAATTCTCATCTATAAACGAACAAATTCCCTCTACATTAATTTTTATCCCTTTTTTTTTTATAGACGCGACTATTCTGATGTAAAAAAGCTCCATAAAAAAAATGGCATCTGCACGCTCGCTTATACCACCATGCATTGTATTCATAGAAACTGAGTAAAACGAAGTGAAATGGAGTTTGTTTCTGAAAGAAGTAGCAGCAAGTGGGTGCTGACCCGATGCATAATAACATCACTCTAGATGTGAGTTAATAGCAGATTAACCACAAAATAGAGAAGCAAACATTTAGCAATATTCAACAATTTACCTCTATCAAAAATCATAACAAAAAAACCAAAGCACCAACAACGAGAATCCACATTCATAGCAGTAATAGTAACGAAAGAAACCAAGTTCAGAGCGGTAAAAATAAAAAAGTTTTCATCATGCCTCGCAGGGTAGAATCTAGTCTTAAAATTAGCAAATAAACTATAGTCTAAAGATAAAATGTAGCCCAGCGGGCTAGACGAAGCATCCCAAAAAATCCTAACCCAAACCGGGTTCAGTTTCCTTTCCATAAACATTTGGATAGTAGCACAAATTTGATTTTTTTAAAATATTTGCCACTCATGCTTATGCCAATTGTAATGCTCGTGATTTTCTATTTTTTCAACGTCATTTTTTATTTAATTTTTTTATATTCATGATTTAATTATTTTATTTTATTTTATTTTATTTTTAAATCTTAATGATATTTTATATTAATTTTACTAAGGTTTTTATTCTTTTATTTTATTTTTAAATTTTTATAGTATTCTTAATATTAAAATTTTAATATTTTTGAACTTTTAGCATGTAATAAATAATTCAACCTTAAATATATAATTCAATGTTAACCCCAACTCAAATACATTTACTCATTGAATCATAATCTATTAACCCCAATCCTAATCTAATACTATTCAAGCCTTAATCATAATTTAATCCTAATCCCACCCTTAACAAAAAGATTTTTAATAGCTTTTTAGCAATAGAAATACAATATGAATTAATAGGTTATAATTTTTTAAAATTTTATATTTTTATATGAAGATAAATGATTTTTTTTTTTGCTATATAACATTTTAAAATTGAACAAAACTTAATATTTAAATTAAAATTAGATATATTAATTATTAATGTTTAATTTTATATTACAACATAAGAAAATAAAGTCTTATTACTATAAAAAAAAATTAAAATAACTTAAGACTCAAAATCTTTAAAGCTTTAAATGTAGCTTTGTTTTTTGTGGAGTACAAAATTAATCTATAAAAATTGAATTAAAATGCTGGCCAAACAATTCAATGATACTTGCACAGTCCACGATAAATTTCTCATAACATTCTCGACCTCTTCTAATTCAGATAATTGATTAAATCCTTCACCTAAGCTATATATGTATGCACGTTAATTCTATATATTACTTATTGAGACACCTATTACATCAATAAATTTAACTCTTTTCTAAAATGTTGTAATATCACTACATAAGCAGAAAGGGTAGAAATGTATTATCTTTGAAGAGTTACCAATAGATACCTAGTTAAATATCATTAAATAGTTGACTAATAATAAATGAATACTGTCAAATACTAACTTGACTATTTTTTTTAATTAAACTTATAGTACTTTAATTTATTTTTTACTTTTTTGTTAATGAAAGGGAACAAAGAAATAGTATACAAGGATTCAATGACTAATAACAGATTAATAAGTTTAAGTTTGTGAGAAATTATTTGTTAAAAATATTAAATTAAACACATAGAATGTAACCTAAATCTATGTAAACCCAAATGAGATAGATAAGATAAATATTAAAGTTAAATGGTCAAACAAAATTCACAATTTGTGTTGACTCAAGAAGGTAGACTGATCACTTATTTCAGTAAAAAATTGAATGATACCAAGAGAAGATTTTTAGTTTATGATCAATAATTTTATGACATAGTTCGAGATTTGAAGAAATGGAGAGATTACTTATTGCCCTGGGAATTTGTGTTGTACACCGATCATCAATCATTGAAATATGTAAATAATCAAAGTAAGTTGAATCAAAGATATATGAGATGGGTTGAGTTCTTATAGAGTTATACATTTGTGTTGAAACATAGGAGTGGTAAAAAAAAAAAAGTTTTTGATGCTTTGAGTAGAAGGACCTTGTTGACAGAGATGAGAGTTGAAGTATTGGGATTTGATGAGTTGAATACCTTGTATAAATATGACCCTAACGTATCTGAACCTTGGAAAACTTGTAGAGATCCAATTGTAATAGACTGAAGCTAATCGTTGGACTATTTCACCCAAGATGGTATGTTATTAAGAGGAATTTAGTTGTGTATAGCTACAATTTCTATGAGTGATAATCTGGTTACGAAAAAGAATTATGGGGGATTAGCTAGACACTTTGGTATTTGCAAGAAAATGGCTTTAGTAAATGAAAATTGCTTATAGCCTCAGATTCATAAGGATGTAAGAAAGTTTGTTCAAAGTTGTAGAGTTTATCAAGTTCAAAAAGGAAGTAGGTAGACTACTAGATTGTATAAACCTTTGACTTTACCAACAAGACCTTGGGAGGATATTAACATGGATTTTGTACTTGGGTTATTGAAAAAACCAAGAGGTAATGATTCTATATTTGTGATACCAGATAGATTTTCTATGAGGGTTCATTTCATACCTTGTAAGTGTTACACACTAAGTTTTCACTCTTGGTTCAATCTCTCTTGGTCTTGATAACCTAGTATAACATGGGAATCATCTCCAGGTTGTGGGACCTATGCTAACTGAGATGAGACCTCCAAATTCTAGGCTGGTTCCTCTTGGATAATCACCTTAATTTTCTCTTCTTGACATGAAATTAAACTCTGACTGAAAGAAAACTATCCCACTAGGTGATACACGGAAAATATGATATGAATTACAGTATAGAGGATGAAATTAGTGCACAAACTTAGGTCTAGGAGATCACAAATCACTAACTAGGTTTGCATCAATATTTCATAGAAGGGTCTGCAATAGAAAGAGGCTATTTAGGGAAAGAGATAATTTCACAAACAATAGCATTCCTAAGAGTTTAGACACAATCTATAACCTACAAACAAACATTCACCTCTGCAACTAGGTATAGGAATGAGATAGATTGTCAGGGGGTTGAAGTATACCCACAAGATCATTCAAATCAAATCATCCACAGGAATACACATGAATTGTAGAAAGAAAGAGGGATTAGGAACCCTAAGATATTACTGAAAACATACATATACTTAATCCATTAAGAGAAAATTTAGACAAGAAAGCATAGGGACAGAAAGAATGTCACAAAATACCTTTGCAATATCTAAACCTCAATGAAAAGTTACAAACTGTAGAAGCCAGAGGGCAGAAAGAATGCCTTAGATAACTCCTAAGAAAGAAAACCTCTCTTTTACAATTGTAAACTCTTTGTTTTCTAAAAGCTCCAAAAAAATAATATATACATCTCCTTTATTGCACACAGGCAGGAGAAAAAAAATCTAATTAGGGTTACATAGATTTTCATAGATTAATAGAAACCCTAATTCTATCATTTCTAATCATAAATGCATCCTTGAAAATATCCTGATCAATCAGATATGTATTTCCGTGTCCATTTTATTACCATAACTACCTCTGAGATGAGCCGCCTCGATCCATCTACCTCTCTGCAACTCGGGCTCGCCATAACTGTTCAAATTTGGTACTTCTCAGATATTTGAATTTAAAAATATAAACTGTCACAAGTGGCACTAAGCTTTATCCATCAGCGGTTGATACTTAAACTTGATCTATCTTTAAAACGTAGCTGTTAGATCCTTCAATTTTACCTGGGCATCACCTTTGATTTAACCTTGACTCTGCATTCACCTCAGGTTCTCTTTTCCCTTTAGTCGTTGAATCTCTTGATCTTTTCATTAACCTTGGCTTAGTCTAGCAATCACATGACAAGAGTTGATCCTTGCTTGATCTAACGAAATCACTTTATCTCCTGATGTCTTCGACATATTCTTTCTCATTAGGAGATTGTGCGACTGAAGGAAATCTCAAAGTCGCTAGATAGAAAAGAATATGCCTTCTTCATTGAGCAAACACCCGACTAAGCTTACAAACCTGGGCCCATCCTGCCACTTGTCACTCTTTCATTTGCTTTTGACTGCTTTGGTAGCTCTAACAATTGTCAATTGTTCTGACATTGGCCCACCTTATCTTAACCACAGGAGATCTGGAGATTGGGCGACTGTGTATTCGCTAGTCCACTAAAAGATTTTCTTAACCTTGGTCAAGTCTGGAGATCACACGAACACTGTATTCGTGAGGTCGCCATATAAAAGCCTAACCTTGAGTTATGTCTAGAGATCAGGCAATAGCTGTTGATCTTTCTTTCATCTTACGGTCCTCGCTAAGTCACTTGATCTTTTATAACTTAGCAACTGCATTACGAGACTAAGAGACAACCATGTCATTGAATCTCTGAATGTTTGGAACATAACCGTCAGGATCAAGAGATTATGAGAACACACAGTCGCTGGATTGCCGAATGTGAAACATAACTACCAGGTTCTGACATGATGTTGACCTTTAATTTGACCTACGCATATTTGGAGATTGGGTGACTGTATAAAATTTCAAGTCTCGTGAACCTTTGCTAACCCTGGGTTTGATCATGAGACTCCCTGCCTAAAGGAAAACTAACCCAGCTTCAACCTCTGCCTCTAATCAAGTGATCACATGACTATGCTTTCAATCTCCAAGTCACCTAATCATTTGGAATATTCCTTTTGTGCTAAGTGATTACCCGACTACATAAGTCTCATGATCTTGTGACTTCATAGAATATTCATTCTGTATTATGAGATCACCCGACTGAGCCTTAGTCGTTGAATCGCTGAATAATATTTGTAGATCTAGTAACAACACTTTAACCTCCAAGTCGCCCGATAGAAGAGAATATTCCACTTCTATTCCGAGATCACCCGACTAAGGAAAATCTCATTTTCACTGAATGGATTGGAATATTTGGTCTACCTCACGCAACTAAGAGATTGAGCCATGAAGCCTGGTCCCACTAGAGACAAGTGGAACCTTATGATTGCATTGCACTTTACCCTGAGTTGACCATCTCTTGACCATGATTATATCTAGTGACCTCCCGACTGAGTGAATCTCAAAGTCTCATGAACTTTTGACTGGCCACGGTTAACTCTCGCGACTACCTAATTGAGGGGACCATCATCAAGTCATTGAATGAAAATGGAATATGCTTTCCGATTGGGAGATAAAGAGACAAAAGGAAGTCACAGGATCAGAGATAGAAAAGAATATTATTTCGAGCCTTAGAGATCTCGCGACTAGCCTTAGATGAAAAATCAGATGGGAAATATAGAGACTTAAGTGGTTGAAAAAGTAACAGCGAAATAGTATCAGACATAGGGTTTTTAGGGTTTTTGCCTCTAATGGTCACATTTTCAAATTAAAAGGCTATCAGACCAGAGAGTTAAATAATTGCAGAGACCAGGGGAAAAAGGCACAAGACCATAAAAAATTTTCAGGTTGCTCAACAGGATTTAGAAATGAAGACCTCTGGATGGAGTCCAGCCTGTGGCCAAAAATTGTATGGAATCAGGAAATTTTGGGTAACATTTTGGTGAATTCTACTGGATGTCAGCCTGATAGACATTAGATCAATGGCCTTTGAAACAATTCATTGGGCATGGATTCATCTTCTGAACACAAAAATCCTGACCAAGAGACAGACCTAGAACTGGGAGGAACAAAAATTATGCTCGAGCACTTCTTGGAAAATAGAGAAACTAACCTAGAAAATAGGGACATAAAGAAAGGAAACATATTTACAGAGATTTACAAGGAAGGATTAACCTCAAAACAAGGCTTCAAGTAGAATCCATTAACTGATATAGGCAAGGCATCTCTTCCAAGAGTAGACAACTAGAAAGCATTAGGCCCCTTGCACTCAGTGATGATAAATGGACCCCCCCAGAAGGAATCAAACTTTGTATGTCTACCAGGCTTTGATCTGAATTCATCCCATTTGAGAACTACATCTCCAACTTTGAAGCTTCTGGCCCTGGTTCTTTTATCAAAACTTTTCTTTGTTTGTATCTGATGGAACTCCATATCTTTCATGGATTTATCTCTGAGTTCTTCTAACTCTATGAGCTGAGCATACCTGATTTGTAATGGATCTCCTTCTTCAAATAGGATATATTGAGTGGCCAAGTCCAAATCTAACAGTTCAGTTGAAATGGACAACTTAGCTTCTCTTCCATATACTAACATATAAGGAGAATTCCCAATGATCTTCTTTGGGGTTATCATATCTAACCATAAGGCAGATTTCAATTTAGTATGCCAATCCCTTTGGTTATCCTGTAGAGTCTTCTTAATTATCCTAATGAAGTTCTTGTTAGTTGATTCTTCCAAACCATTTCCCTGAGGGTAGTAATTTGAACTTTTATTCAGATGAATGCCATTTTTTATTTCCCATTGTGAGACTTTAAGGCCTATGAATGCCAATGCATTATCTGATATTATGGAGTCTGGAGTGCCGAATCTATGAATTATATCATCATAAAAACTTAATACAACACTCTCATTTGATTCTTTCAAGGCAACTACCTCTATCCATCTAGTGAAATAATTTGTTGCAGTGATTATCCACTTGTGGCCTGCACCAGATGGAGGATTAATCATGCCAATAAAGTCTATGTCCCATCTCATGAAAGGTTGTTCTGTTATGATTGGCTGAAGGGGCAGAGCTGCAAGCCTTTCTTTTCTTGCAAACATGGCACATTTGATGCATTTTCTCACATAATCATGACTATCCTTGAAGATAGATGGCCAATAGTATCTGGCCCTCATGATTTTAAAAGCAGTAGTCCTAGGAGAAAAATGACCTCCAGAAGGTCCATCATGAAATTCAAATAGGACAACAGCTATCTCTTCTGAATCAATACATCTCATAAGGACACCATTGTGATCCTTTCTAAAAAGAACTTCATCTATTAGCACAAAGGGAACAGATTGTAATCTATAATATCTTCTTTTTTGTTGAATCTAGGTCTGTAGGACATTGTCCTATCTTCAAAAAATGAATCATGTTAGGAAACCAACCTACTGCCTTGGCATGTTCTTTTGTAGAATGCACAACTAGAGATGCATCCATTTGCTCTGATTTCTTTGAACTTTCATCCTCTATCAAATGCTCACAAAGACCTCTTCCTTTAACCAGCTTGGTGATTTGGATATCAATGTCATATTCCATTACTTTGGTAATCCAACCAGCTCTTTTCTCATTTAGGTCTTTGGAAAGAAAAAATTCTTTGACACTTGGATGAGTAACTTTCAAGTGTACCTTGCTATGGGTCAATAAATATCTAAACTTTTTAAGACTCTTCACTATAGCAAGTACATGTTTTTCCACAAAAGAGTACCTCTGTTCATACTCTTCTAAACCTTTGCTAAAGAAAGCAATAGGCTGCTCCAATCCATCTGAATTTTCTTGAGTCAGCATTGCAAATATAGTATCATGACCTCCATAAGCATAAACGATAAAACCCTTACTAAAATTTGGGTGTAATAGAGCAAGAGCTTCTATCAAGGCCTCTTTGATATCCTGGAAGTTGGCTTTCCCTTCTTTAGTCCAGTTGAAGGTTGAACTCTTCTTTAACATGGCTATCAAAGGCTTCAGTAAATCTACAATATTAGGCAAGAAACACCTAAAAAAATTAATCCTTCCTATGAAAGATTGAAGTCTTTTCTTATGGCGTGGCAAGGGTAGCTGTAGGATGGCTTCAATCCTTTTAGGGTTTACTATGATTCCTTCTTTGGACACTATGTATCCTAACAATTTCCCCTCATGAACTGCAAACACACATTTTTTGGGATTAAGAGATATCCCAAACTCTCTACACCTTTAAAAAATCTTCCTCAGATGTTTGATATGATCTGCTACATGTTTATAAAAAATAGTTATGTCATCTAAGTAGACCAGTACAAACTTGTACATGAGGCTTTTAAAGGCCATATCCATTGCCTTTTGAAAAAAAGCACCTACATTTGACAAACCAAAGGGCATCTTTTGATAAGCCATAGTTCCCCACTTGGTTGTAAATGCAGTCTTGTATTGGTCCCCTACATTAAATAGGATCTGATTATATCCTAAATAACCATCCAATAATGAAAATCTCTCAGACCCAGAGACACATTGTAAGATTTGTTCCATAGAGGGCAATGGATGATGGTCTTTTAGAGAGGCCTTGCTAAGATCCCTAAAGTCAACACATAACCTCAACTCCCCATTCTTCTTCCTTACAGGAACAAGGTTGGAAACCCAACTAGTATGCTTTATGGAGTAGATGATACCACTTTCTATCAATTTGAGCACTTCTCTATGCATAAGTGGCTCAAGCTTGGGATTAACAGGCCTTTGCCTTTGCCTTACTGGTTTGGCATTATGCTCTAGTTCAATAGTGTGCTGAGCAAGGGTTGGATTAAAACCTTTAAGGTCTTCATATTGCCATGAAAATACATCACTGAATTCCCTAAATAATTGGGTGTAAGCCTTCTTTTCCAAATCAGTATTTATTTTCCAAATTGTAAGCTTTTACCTGGTTCCAACTCTAATTCAACACAATGTTCTTGTTGAACTACCAGGCCAGCTTTGTTCTTCTTAACTTGATCATCCTTGTTGAAGATAGTTTATAAGGTGAAAAGACCTCTAGGAATCTTATTAGACTTAAGTTGTATTACTTGGTCACCATAGTTTTTCAATAGTCTATCTTGATTATGTTTTGAGAAAACATCTTCTTCAAACAAGAATTGTAGAATCTGCTCATCATTGTTAAACGCTTGCCAATTGACATTGTTATCAGGGATAGAAGGTCTGACAATCACTTTGATATGTTGTTGGGTCTCCTCCTTTGAAATACCATTAGGAATGTCATACTGAGATCCAACAACAGCTAATCTGTCTGCATTTTGATTTAGCTTCCTAGGGATAGAAACAATATTGAAAGCATGGAAATCTTCAATTGGATCCCAAACTCTATGTTTGTATGCTTTCATGGTGTCATTCTTGGTTGCACTTATCCCTCTCACTTGTTTGACTACTAACTCACTGTCACCATAAACTTTTAGGGCTTTGAGCCCTCTCTTCCTATCCCACTCCAATCCATTCACTAGACTTTCATATTCTACAATGTTGCTAGTGTAGGAGAAACTGAATCTAAAAGCTGTATAATATCTTTCTCCTTTTGGGGACACTAGCATAGCACCACCACCAGGGCCATGTCTACTTTTACCTCCATCAAAAAATAATTCCAAAACCTTGTTTCTCTAATCCTCTAAATCAGTGTCCTCTTTGAGAAGGTTTGGCTCTATGGATCCACTTTCTTGTATCAAATAGCTTCCCAAACCAGTATCCCAAATAACATTTTCTTGGGCCTCTGAAGCCTTTTCTAATTCTAGTTCATCAAGTAAAATATTAGGGATATTTTCTATCTTAGTGTTTGCTTCTCTGATAATTGGGAAGTCATTGCTATCAAGTGTAAGGCAGTTTGTATTGATGGCATTGGATATATATGGTTCTATATGGTGAGCTGCCAATGATTCAGATTTGATGGTGACCTTGGTACCATATCTTGTGTGAAAGAGCATGTGAGACCAGTTAGAAGAAAGGTAGCCTCCTATTTTGGCTGTAAACTCCCTTGACAGACATATGGCAAATAAGGTAGGGAGGTCTATGATATGTATATCAAGTAAGATGGAAAAATTAGGGCTTGCATGGAGGACTAGATTGGTATCCTTGGCTACACCCACTGTATTAACTAAGGATCCATCAAGTTGTGTAACCCTTTTTTGGAAGGGTTCATATTTAAGTCCTAATTGGTCAGCCACCTTTTTTGGCATTATATTACTAGTAGCTCCACTATCTACTATACAATTATGTATTAAGGATTTTCCAATAATTAAAGATACATAAAAGGGAGGGGGTTTTGAGTTCCTACCTTGAATGGTATTTTCTTTGGGGCCACTACTTGGAGCCTCCTTTTCTTGATCAGTGTTGACCAACACTGGCTTTGCAGTCTCTTTTGCAGGCTGAGGAGCTATTACTTTAGTCATGGCTTTCTTCAATATCTCAGGTTGTCCTGGAATAGCCAAAGAGTCCCATATAGACATGGTAACATTCACCTTCTTCATGTTGTCTACAATGTTGAAAGGTGTCACAGTATGTACTCTTTGTTGTGCTTTTACTATGATGGGTTCCACTTCTTTGAGAGTCTGGCCTTCTTTTCTTGTAATGACAGGAGCCTTCTTCAATATGGTGGGAGTAGCTTGCTACAGTGGTTCTACATATGTAGTAGCTTTAGTCCCAGAATCTTCTTGCTCCATGTCATTATCTCTTCTCTTTGATCTTGTGTTGGCAGCAATAGAAAATTCACTGTTGACTTCATTGAAATCTTGTTGCTCCCAATTGAAAAGAGTTGTCTCATCAGCTTGTGATTCTTGTTGAGGAATTGATCCACTGGAAGAGGCCTCTGATTGATTATATGAGGCATTTTGAACTATTAGAGCTTGGTTCATCCATCCATTTGAACATGTGGCCTGATTATGAGGTTGATTACAAGGAAAGCACCATTCATTGTCCAAAGCTAGATTGTTTTGGCTAGGGACCATATCTCTGACTGGATTTGCAAAATTAAGAGGTGCAGGGTTGTATGGTTGGAATGGTCTTTGATTAAAATTTTGCTTTTGGTAAGCTCCTTGATAACCTCCTTGGTATGGTGGCCTATTTTGCTGATAAGGTTGTCCTTGATTCTTTTGGTGTAATTAAATATTCCTAATTACACTTAACTTAGTCTTACTTAGGATAATGCATTGCATAGTAGTTAGTGATTGAGACACCTTGGAGTGTGCACCTCATTCAAGCACATGGTGTAGGAGAATTTCCACTTTAGGTGTGATAGTTGTCATCACATACCTATTTGTGTGTGAGATCCACCTTTCATGCTCTTATCACATTATCATCCTAATCCATTGTACATACTTTATTTCATAATGAAGGATGATCCACATTTGGTAGACATGTGATTACACCTAGCATAGGTAATAGCTTATCAACTCCTTATCATTGTATCTTATCTCCTTTCCTATATAATGAGGCCTATTATGCACATTTTAATCATGTCCATGATTAATAATATCATTCTTTCATCTTAATGCAATTGTCTTGCCAATCTCTTGTGAAAGTTATCTTGGTCTTGCATTTGATCCTGAGGCTGTTGTAGAGTCACCTAAAACTCTAACATGGTATCAGAGATCTCAAAGTGTGAAGACCTCTTCTCAAGAAGTGCAATCTTAGCTTGATTCAATTGTGGGTGTAGAATAAAGGTATTTGGACATCACCATTGCATAGTCTATTTAGATAAAATTTGGGGTTTTGTATTTTGTGGCTTTCTATCGTAGGTCAATATTGGTGCTTGCTAGTGCAAATCAGAGGTTGGCATCATATTAAGGAGGTCCAAAAATGCCTAAATCAAATGTTATTTCATCCAAATCAGACACCGGAGGCCAAATCTAGAGCTATTTGAATTTTGGAAGTGCGGCGATGGTGATTCAAAAAAAATAATTTCAGAGGCATTTCAAACAGCGATATCTCAGTCATCTGGACTTCTTTTTTCGAGTAATTTTTTTTGTTTTGGGGTAGAATTTCATGATCTACACAATGGTTCAGGCAGTTTCTGATCTCTATTCCTGAATTTTTTTGAAAATCACAAATCTCAATTTTTGCAACTTCCAAGGCCTCATTTGAGCTCATATGAACTCTTTTTTAGGTGCAATTTTTTTTTGAAAGTGCATAATTTTTTTTTATATTTTGCAAATCTGGAATCAGATTTTAGTGACTATGAGAAAAAATTGTACTTTTAGAAATTGGCTTAGTTTTTTCATTTGTAATGCATAAGCCTTAGCTTGGTCTTTTGCATAATGATCTAAGTCTATTATAGCTTGATTTTGGAGTGTAATAATTTGTTGATCTCAATTTGTAATGAGAGAAGTGTATCATTAATGTAATCATGGGTTATGAAACACATCCTATAGTAGTACTTTTGACTAAGGATAATTATGAGTCATGGGCAAAAGGAATCATCACACATTATAGATGGCTTAATCTCTTGCCTCATCTTTATGGACTCATTCCTCAGCCAAAGTCACAGGGGAAGAAATATGTTTGGGGAGAAAAGAATGCTCATATTATAAATTTGATTATTGGTAGCATCAGTTTGTGTCTCTTCTATGACATCTACCCCAAATTTAGAGGTGTTCAATGTCTACACATAATTTGGACAATCATTTGGGATATTTGGTGATCCACATGTTCTTCCATTCCTAGATGATCTTGCTTCAGATTGCCTCATTCGTCTTGATGATGCAGATAATATTCCCTATGATGATTATACTTTAGATGCAATTGAATAATTTGTAGCAATTGAGAGTGAGGATGATCCAGTAGCTCCTCCTATAGCTCCTACTCTACTTGAGATCACACAATCATCTCTTGTTGGTGATTCTAGTGATTCATTACAAGAGATATCTATTTGTCTTCCTGATTGGGATTCTTATTTGCCAAATATTGGTTCATTATTTGTGGAGTCTCATATTCCAGATTTAAGAGACATACTTGAGGGGGTTTCTCTTCTCTTTGATGATAGTTTCATCATAGTTGGAGATACTTCTTTACATTCTTTGGAGATTGACATTCTTGATTCTTCTTCTTCACTTGGTTTGTCACATGATGTGATAGATTCTTTGAGATTGGAGAGACCTATTCAGTCTTCAAAGATGCATATTTAGAGACCTTCTTCCTTCTTTCATTTAGATATGGATTGGTTCATGGCATCATCATCATACTTCATTTAGATTCCACTTCCTAGTTCCTATCCAAAATGAGAACCAAACCTACATTTGTACTTGGTATATCTTCTTCCCAAGGGGAGAAATGTTGTTCGTAGTCATTGGAATATGCTTTGTCTTCAAGCATTCACCATTTTTGTAGGAGATTATTCATTATGGGGGGGATATCATGTCTCCAACCATCCTTCTTATGGGGGGATAATTATTTGTATATACATGATGTATGTAGTTCTTGGGGGGTCTTGATCACTCCATCCATCCATGCATCTTGTTTTCTTCTGTCTTTTTTGGGGAGGGTTTCTCCCATGAGGTTTTCCCTCTTTCTCCACTTTATGAGAGTTATGCATTTCATGTATTACATTTTGTACATGGGTACCTAACATGGCCTAGTTGCCAGGACCCATCTTGCATTGTGAGTTTAAGTGCATTCTCCTAAGTTGCACTTAAGGTGGGGTGTTGGTGTAATTAAATATTCCTAATTACACTTAACTTAATCTTACTTAGGATAATGCATTGCATAGTAGTTAGTGATTGAGACACCTTGGAGTATGCACCTCATTCAAGCACATGGTGTAGGAGAATTTCCACTTTAGGTGTGATAGTTGTCATCACATACCTCTTTGTGTGTGAGATCCACCTTTTGTGCTCTTATCAAATTATCATCCTAATCCATTGCACATACTTTATTGCATAATGAAGGAAGATCTACATTTGGTGGACATGTGATTACACCTAGCATAGGTAATAGCTTATCAACTCCTTATCATTGTCTTTTATCTCCTTTCCTATATAAGGAGGCCTATTATGTACATTTTAATGATGTCTATGATCAATAATATCATTCTTGCATCTTAATGCAATTGTCTTTCCAATCTCTTGTGGAAGTTATCTTGGTCTTGCATTTGATCCTGGGGGTGTTGTAGAGTCACCTAAAACTCTAACAATTCTGATATTGTTGATTGGGACCTTAGCCTTATGGCTGAAAAAGGGGGTCTGATTCCTTGCCCTTTCTTCTTTAGGTTTGTAACCTCTTTAGTTAAAGTTTGCAGCAAATTTTTCATTTCTTGCTAACTATTCTTCATCTCTTGTAGTTCTTGAGAGAAACTTGCCTTTAACTCCTCACTGCTTGCACTAGCCTAAGGTGCTAATATGGTAGGGATAGGGGTAAAAGGAGGTACTTTTAGAGGTGCAATGGGATGAAGGCTAGGAAAGATGGGCATGGGTGGCCATCTTTCTATCATGCTTTCTTGGATTAAACAATTTTCAGCTATGACAGATGTGTCAAAAGCTTGAGGTAGAGAGGTACCTCCCATAAATTGGATCATGACAGAGATCTAATTATTCAAACTTTGCAAGAAGTATAAGAAAGAATGATGGGCTGATGGCCTCACTAAGACTGGAATTCTATTCCATATCTTGAGGAATCTATTGTTATAATCTATCATTTGCTATTCAGGGTCTCTCTTTATAGTTGTTAAGTGCTCAACCAATGATAGGTTGTTTGATTTATCTTCAAAATGTTTACTCAATGCATCCCCTAATCCATCCCATGAATTAATAGAACCAACAGCTAAAGTTCTAAGCCATTCAAGAGCCTTACCTTTGAGGGAAGCTGCTAACAACTTAGTGGCCACATCTTCTTGAGTTAAATTATGTATACTACAGATAGTGGTCACATCTCTAATATGTTCAAAAGCTATTGTTTTTCCTTCACCTATGAAATTAGGTAGACTCTTTAGTGCCACCAAGGGCACATCATGATGTTGAGCAAAAATCAATGGACTTCCCTGGTTGAAAGGTGCAAAAGCAAACTGCCTAGCCATTGTAGGAGCTGAAATTTGCTGAGTAGCAACTGTGTAAGTTGTATTTGATGTTGGATTTGAATCTTCTTCTAGAGCTCTAGTCAGAGATCTTCCTCTTCTTCTGAGATGAAAGGGAAAAGGTCTCCTTTCTGAAGTATCAGGTGGTGTAGACTGTACTCTCCTTGTAGGGGATGTTCTCTGGGTTGATATACCTTTGTAGCTTCTTTTTAAGGGAAACTCTAAAAATTTAGTAGGCTTTGAGATCCTAGTCTCAATCTTTCTCATAAACTTTGAACAAGGTTAGCTTGAATTTGTGAAATTAGTGGAGTCACTAGATATACTTGAATATCAACCTCTCTAAGGTCTATATTATGCAATTAGTATATCAGAGATAGAACAATCTTTTATAGATAAACTTCTTTTATAGTCCCACTGGGGGGGCCAAGATTGTTACACACTAAGTTCGCACCCTTGGTTCAAGCTCTCTTGGTCTTGATAACCTAGTATAACATAGGAATTATCTCCATCTTGTGGGACCTATGCTAACTGAAATAAGATCTCCAGATTCTAGGTTGGTTCCTCTTCGATAATCACCTTAATTTTCTCTTCTTGACATGAAAGTAAACTCTTAAGGGAAAAGGGATAGAAGGAATGCATGAAAGGGAAATGACTGAAAGAAAACTATCCTAATAGGTGATACACTGAAAAGATGATATGAATTATAGTATAAAGGATGAAATACATGCATGAACTTAAGTTGAGGAGATCACAACTCACTGAATAGGTTTGAATCAATATTTCATAGAAGGGTCTACAATAGAAAGAGGCTATTTAGGGAAAGAGAGAATTTCACAAACAATAGCATTCCTAAGAGTTTAGAAACAATCTATAACCTGCAAACAAACATTCACCTCTGCAACTAGGTATAGGAATGAGACAGATTGTCAGGGGGTTGAAGTATACCCACAAGATCATTCAAATCAAATCATCCACATGAATATACATGAATTTCAGAAAGAAAGAGGGATCAGGAATCCTAAGATATTACTAAAAACATACATATACTTAATCTATTAAGAGAAAATTTAGACAAGAAAGCATAGGGACATAAAGAATGTCACAAAATGCTTTTGCAATATCTAAACCTCAATGAAAGGTTGCAAATTGTAGAAGCCAGAGGGAAAAAAGAATGCCTTGGATAAATCCTAAGAAAGAAAACCTCTCTTTTACAATTGTAAACTCTTTTTTTCTAAAAGCTCCAAAAAGCTAATATATACATCTCCTTTATTGCACACAGGTAGGAGAAAAAACAATCTAATTAGGGTTACATAGATTTTCATAGAATAATAGAAACCCTAATTCTTTCATTTCTGATCATAAATGCATCCTTGAAAATATCCTAATCGATCAGATATGTATTTGCGTATCCATTTTATTACAATAACTACCTCTGAGACAAGCCACCTTGATCCATCTACCTCTCTGCAACTCGGGCTCGCCATAACTATTTAAATCTAGTACTTATTAGATATTTGAATTTAAAAATATAAACGGTCATAGGTGGCACCAAGCTTTATCCATTAGCAGCTGATATTTAAACTTGATCTATCTTTAAAACATAGACATCAGATCCTTCAATTTTACCTGGGCACCGTCTTGGATTTAACCTTAACTCTACATTCACCTCAGGTTCTCTTTTCCCTTTAGTCACCGAATCTCATGACCTTTTCTTTATGCATACCTTCATCTAGTGATCACATGACAAGCGTTGATCCTTGCTTGATCTGACTAGAGTCACTTCATCTCCTGATGTCTTCGGCATATTCTTTCTCATTAGGAGATTGCGCAAGTAAAGGCAATCTCAGAGTCGCTAGATAGAAAAGAATATGCCTTCTTCATTGAGTGAACACCCGAATAAGCTTACAAACCTTGGCCCATACTGCCAGTTGTCACTCTTTCATTTGCTTTCAACTACTTTGGCAGCTCTGACAACTACCAACTATTCTGACATTGGCCCACCTTATCTTAACTATAGGAGATCTAGAGATTGGGTGACTATGTATTCGCTAGTCCACTAAAAGATTTTCTTAACCTTGGTCAAGTCTAGAGATCACGTGAACACTGTATTCATGAGGTCACCAGATAAAAGCCTAACCTTGAGTTATGTCTAGAGATTAGGTGACAACCATTGATCTTTCTTTCATCTTACGGTCCTCGCTGAGTCGCTTGATATTTTATAACTTAGCCGCTGCATTACAAGACTAAGAGATAACTGTGTCACTGAATCTCTGAATGTTTGGAACATAACTGTTAGGATCAAGAGATTATGAGAACACATAGTCGCTGGATCACCGAATGTGAAACATAACCACCAGGTTCTAACATGATGTTGACCTTTAATTTGACCCAAGCATATCTGGAGATTGGGTGACTGTATAAAATTTCAAGTCTCGTGAACCTTTGCTAACCCTGGGTTTGATCATGAGACTCCCCAACTGAAGGAAAACTAGGCTAGCTTCAACCTCTACCTCTAATCAAGCAATCACATGACTATGCTTTTGATCTCTAAGTCGCCTAATCATTTGGAATATTCCTTTTGTGCTAAGTGATTACCCGACTGCATAAGTCTCATGATCTCGTGACTTCATAGAATATTCATTCTGCATTACGAGATTGCCCGACTGAGCCTTACTCGTTGAATCACTAAATAATATTTAGAGATCTAGTAACAACACTTTAACCTCCAAGTCGCCCGACTAAAGAGAATATTCCACTTCTATTTTGAGATCACCCGACTAAGGCAAATCTCATTGTCGCTGAATGGATTAGAATATTCGGTCTGCCTCATGCGACTAAGAGACTGAGCCATGAATCCTAGGCCCATGAGAGACATGTGGAACCTTATGATTACATTTCACTTTACCCTGAGCTAACCATCTCTTGACCATGATTATATCTAGTGACCTCCCGTCTGAGTGAATCTCAAAGTCTCATGAACTTTTGACTGACCAAGGTTAACTCTCATGACTACTCGACTGAGGGGACCATCGCTAAGTCACTGAATGAAAATGGAATAAGCTTTCCTATTGGGAGATAAAAAGACAAAAGGAAGTCATGGGGTCATGAGATAGAAAAGAATATTCTTTCAAGCCTTAGAGATCTCGTGACTAGCCTTAGATGAAAAAGTACATGGGAAATATAGAGACTTAAGTGGCTGGAAAAGTAATAGTGAAATAGAACCAGACATAGGTTTTTAGGGTTTTTGCCTCTAATGGTCACATTTTCAAATTAAAAGGCTATCAAACCATAGAGTTAAATAATTGCAGAGACCAGAGGAAATGGCACAAGATAATAAAAATTTCTTAGGGTGCTCAACAGGATTTTAAAATGAAGACCTCTAGATGGAGTCCAGCCTATGGCCAAAAATTGTATGGAATCAGGAAATTTTGGGTAATAGTAAGAAGACAAAAAAATGTAGTACATGTAGCTGAGTTAGTTTTGAAGGAGATTGTGAGGTTGCACATGGATTACCTAAAACTATAGTTTCGAACAGGGATAGTAAGTTTGTTGGTTATTTCTAGAGGACACTTTGGAAGAAGATGAAGACAAAATTGAAGTTCAATTTTACATTTCATTCACAGATATATGGACAAATAGAGGTAGTGAACAGGAATTTGGGTAACTTACTGAGATGTTTAGTTAGAGAAAAGACTAGAAACTATAATCTAGTTCTATGACAAGAATATTTTGCATATTAAAATTGAGTAAATAGGAGCACATGGAAGACACCATTTGAGGTAGTTTCTAGTTTTAATACTAAAGGAGTATCAAAGTTGAGGGATATTAGTCTTGAATTCAAGAGGAGTGTAAAAGTATAATAATTTGCATGACACATGAGTAGCTTACACAACCAAGTCAAACTACATTTGGAAATAGTAAATCAGACATATCAGGAGAAAGAAAATATGAAGAGGAAACATAAGGAATTACAAGTAGGGAATGAAGTAATGGTATATATGAAGAAAGGAAGGTTTCCTGTTGAAATATATAACAAGTGTAAGATGAAGAAGTTCATATTGTGTAAAATCTTGAGGAAGTTTGATTCTAAAAATGTATATGAAGCGGATTTGTGAGATGATATAGATATTTCACCTAGTGTCAATATTGTATATTTTTATAAGTATGATGGAATACATTTTTGTGATAGTGATGTGTTAGTACATAAAACTGTAGATGACCAAAACTAATTAGAAAACCTCTAATACTTAACTCTTGTAGTCCCAATAGATACATTTTTCAGTAATAAACACTAAGGTATTAAGGATCTGGATCCTTCTTCTCTTTGAGCTTTTAGCTACACATGGGTATACCTATCAGATTTTGTTAGGAATGGGAACACTGAGAGGGGGGGGGGGTGAATCAGTGTTCACTAAATTTTATCTTTTATCTTTAATCTTTAAACTAAACTTAAATGCTTAAGTACTGAAATAAACATCCACATAATCATGAAACATAAAATCAACACATGACACCAATATGGTTATGTGGAAACCCAAATAGGTAAAAACCCCAGTGGGAATTGACACCCACTAATATTTTTTACTAGTGTTTTGTGATCCTTGTTAGAAGATCCTTAACCTTGTTAGGAGTTTCTTTACAATGCATTAAGTACAGTAGACCTTGTTAAGGGTCAGACCTTATTAGGAGTCTTTTAAAATATTCCCTATTAAGGGAGTGGATGCACTATCCTAGAGCTTATTGCTCAAGTGGTGAAGGCTACAACCTTCCGATCTCAGATACACACTATATCTGCTGTATGAACTGTCATTGTGACATTGCTTGTCAGATCAGTTCCTTTGATGTGCTGATGCTTTGACCTCTTTCAAAGCTCTAATACATCTTATAGTGTCTTAGCACACTTCTCTTCTTCTTATCACAACTCTCTATCAACTTCCACACTAATTACAATGGGCACATCTTATATTTATATGCACATACAAAATAAACAACTAGGTTAGCCCTTAAACCTATTACTTACAACACTTCCAAATGAATTGGCTTAAGCGTGTTTACAATCAAAAATATATACATGTTAGAAACCTAATTACAGTAGGAGCATAGCATTTACTTCATTATAATATAGCCGCAACTCAAAATGATAACAGTCAGTTGCTTACTCTGTTCTTCACTGGCACACACTGGTTGTGCAACTTCAACTGCATGTATCTTTCTCATACTTGCATATCTGATCATGCACTCATAGACTAAGCATGAATATATTCCAACCAACTTAACTTCCAGGGTGCACATCATAACTCAATCGTACACAAGTGCACTGATGCTCCAAGCTGTAGGTACTCTATACACTATCTAGTCTTCAACACTTAACCGATTTCCGATCTTCTCATCAAGTGCGCTAACTCCAAACTACTATATGACTTTGTTGCCATAATGAAAACACTATATTAAGTCATATACATTAGTATAGCCAACTTTCCAACAATCACCCCCTTTTTCATTGATGGCAACAAAGGAATATGGCTAAGTTGCTAACTGTCCTTAATACAAAAAACTTTTTGTCTTCTATACATACACTTATATCTCCCTATACATATTATGATCCATATTCTATAAACAACTCCCCCTTTGAAATTAATGACAAATGTGTTTCAAAAATTGTATCTACATATACCCACTGAGGGAAAACATCCAGATATGCTATCTTTAGGTTTTGGATCTCCTTGTTCCAAAATGTGATCAAAGAGTTTACTATCTAGAGATGGGCGCATAGTGCATACTATAGCTTCTCCATCTTCTCCAAGTTAGTGCTATGACCATGATCATATGTTACCATTGTGGCATCTATCTCCTTGATGTTCTGATTGAGTATATCTAATGAGGGCACAAGAGCATTCCTGAGTCATGTTTGCCTTGCCCCGATCTTTGTCATTTCTTTTTCTGCCTTCTCAATCTTATATATTTTCCCTTGGTATCCATTATTACACATGTTTACATCTATGGATGTGTCTTTCACTAAACTCTTGACTTTCTCAATCATAGCTTCTACCTCTTTTATTTTCTTGAAATGGGCATCAGTAAGCTTATCCTAATCCATGCATTCTGCAATGACTCTTCTTCCTTGATCTGCAAACTCTTTTAAGGATGCTTGACTAGTCTTGAGTGAGCTTAGGTCAAGTGAAAAGTTTCTCATTAATTCACTCAACCTCTTCTGCTGGTAATTGTCTTCTACAACTAGGGATGCAAATTCTTCAAGGCTTGAGAAATTACTTTTGAAATGTGAGATGACTATACTCACATCATCAACAAAGTGTATCTTTGACACTTTCTTGTCCTCTGGCAACAAATTGTTTAGAATGTTTACTAATTCTACCAGGAGGGGATTCCTCATCACTTGTTTTTCTTTGTCCTTTTCCATGGCTAGGATGCTGAATTTTATCAGATCTTCTTCTCCCCAAGAATCCAAACTAGTTGTGTCAGGTGTCAAACTTGACAACAATGCAGAGGGTGATGGATTGATGGGAGTTCTATCCATTATTTCTTACTTAACTCTTACTTTATTTTCTTTCTTTTCTATTTCTTTTTCTATCTTTTCTCCTTCTTTTTTTGTGATGTCCTCAACCAAAATTTCTTGTGGATTTGGAGAATTTATACCACAAAGAATTTCATCTTCTTGGGTGCTGACAAAGGCTTTCTCAAACTTGTCCAGATCCTTATCTATGGACGCCATGGCTATCTCCACATTATCAATGATAATTGTGTTGTCTTTTTGTGACTCTATAGTGGGTGCAGACTTATCTACCTTTGATTGTGCTTCCACTATAGGCACTAAATCCTGAGGACCTATTACTGATGCATTAGTGGGCTTTGCCACCATGACTTCCTCTATGGATACTTGTTCTTTGGGTGCATTAGGTGGATACATGTGCATGTTCATAAAGACCTTTCCAAAGGCTTTCTCTATTTCTTTGGAAACTAATTCATAGTTTTTATCCATTATATTCAATGTTCTTGTCTTGGTCTTGAGGTGAGGCTTCACCAAATCTAACAACTTCTTCTCTTCTAGTTTTCATACAAGAAGGGTTTCATCTAAGATCTTCTCCCTTATCTGTAGATCTTCTTCAATATCCTATCTCTTTTGGAATTCTAGGATGTTCCACACATTGTCAGGGATCATAGTCTTAAGTTCCAAGACTTTCTTCTTGAACTTAAGCATGTGTTTGACTATCATACCATGTATCTTAGATTTGTCTATTTCACTATATTTTTCATAAAACTTCCCTACTTGATCAATTCCTCCCTCATCAATTATTCTTGTACTTAGCACTTTTAAACTAGGTCTAAAATCTACCTCAAGAGGAGCTTGAGTGTTCTTTCTGCTTCTTGTTTCTCATGAGGATGGATGACTAGTGCCAACCTCTTTCTTCCTCTTTTCTATTGTCTTATACTCCGGAGGAGCAGTAGGGTTAATGGTTTCCTTGGATACAGAAGGAGTATCATTACTTTTAACCTTTTGTTAATCAGATTTCTCTATCTTTACCTTCTTCAACTTGGGATCATGTGATTCTACCTTTGTTGCATCTGCACTCTCTGAATCCAAAGAAATATTTTGTTCTTTTGCTTTGCCTAGATCTTCTTGAGACCCTCCATGTATTCTAAAGATCTCTAAGGTGACTTTAGCAACCTTTCTTTTTGTTGTGGCCCTATGAAGTTTAGCATCTATCTCTCTTGTCTTTTCCTCATAAGTTCCCCACCTTGGCTCATTAGGGTCAGTAGGAGCTGAAAGCAATACTTGAGCATATGCTTCTAAAAATTATTCATCTACTTCATATCCAAGTGGATAGATCCACTTTGTTCTAGGTACAACTGCCTCCATGCATGTTGTATCTATTTCAACCATAAAACAAATAGTATCATTGTATTTCTCAACAATGTTTTCTAGAATTTTGTACCTCATTTGCATCTTGGCCCTGAAGGTCTTCAACTCCAATGTTATGTAATCTCTCAATGTACTCTCAGTGGATGCCTTGTAAGATATCTGTAGCATGGTTGGAATGGACATGTCCAAATACAAATTTGATACTTTCCCAACTATATGAAGGTACATGTAAATGATCAAAGACCCAAACCTAAATATCTTGGTCTTATCATACTTGATTGCCTTGATGTTATCAATCAACTATGTTCACAAGATCTCACACAAATTGAACTCTCCATCTTCCTTCACAAGTCTAATGGTAGCTAGAATTGTGGCTGCAGACACACTATTCACCCTGTTGGAGTATTGAAACTTGTATCCAAGTATCATGGACATCAATTTGATGTCATGTTGCCTAATAGGCTCAATTGTCATCCCGCGCCTATCACTCGTTGACTTACATGTTTTCTCAACATTTTTTCTGACATCCTTTCACATAGGAAGGACATCTCCAGTCTTAGATAGTCCTATCATCTCATATATTAGGTCACTAGTGATTCTTAATAGCACATCACCTATCCAAAATAGGTCATCATGAATTCTTCTTAGAAGTATTTTAATCCATTCTATCTCATAGAGCTCATATGCCATAGCATACTCCACTATAGGGTGATCATTCCACTTCATATATTCATCCAAGAAGGTTTTGTCTAGTTTTAGCATGGTTTCCATGTGTGCCCTTAATCTATCCAATCCTACTGGTTCCTTGTTACAGTAAATGTATGCCCAAATGTCTTTGACATGCATAACGCCCATAGACGTGCGGGAGAATGCTCCCTCTAAGTCATCTATGGTAGACTTAAATGGATGCTTCTTAAACACATATCTTTTCTTTTCTAAAACATCAAATACTATGGGAGTGGCCATCACTTACTTGTTTTATTGCTTTCCAAATGTTCTCTAAGATAATCTGAAGACTTCTAAATCAACATGACAAACTAGGGTTTCTGCAACCGATCAAATGTACTGCTAATCACTGATAGATAAATCGGCAAGTCTTCACAATAACTTCTAAATCTCTTTATGCTCTCCAATCGCTCTAAATTTGAATGAAATGAGTAATCAAAAAGCTTTCTATCTACTTAAAGTGAAAATTATGCCATTAATGCTTGCCACGTAAACTAGGTTGTCACTTAAAAATTTCCAACTTTTGTTTTGCAAACAATCAATATGTGTGCGCTTGCACGAAGGTTCCTTTATTCTCCAAAAGCTTAAGTTCAAAGGTGCATACTTAGAGAGTGAGTATGCCAACCACGCAGGGGTCTAGAGCTAAATTAGCTCCCCCTATGACCTTGAGGGCCATTCATCCAAATGTAGAGGGTGTGTCCACTATGGATGCAACCAATACATACTCATCAACTTTGTCCTTCTTTCCTTATAACCAAATCAAGCTTGCATCATCTGAGGATTTTACAAAATTAATTTCTCCTTCAAGATCCAATACTGGCTCTTTGGTCTTTTTAGGGCTTTCTTGACCTTGCATCCTTGATCTACAAAACTTTGAGATATGTCTAGCCTTGTTACAAGAGTGACAAATGACTAGAGGCCTTATATTCCTTAGTGCATTGACATGAGTCACCATTTTACATTGTCTAACTGAGTGACCATTATAGTTATATATCTGACATGTAACATTCTAAGAACTTCTATATTTGCCTGATTTTGATTTCTCTGATCATGCTGAATCTTGTTCTTTTTACTATTCTTGCAATTCATAGCTCTATGACCAAATTGATTGCATGAATAATAGTAATGATTAAAATTTCTTACCTCTGTATAGTTCCTTTCTATGTGTCCATGCTTGTTACATGAAAAACAAGTGTGGTCTACTGGCTTGTGCTCATTCTTAGGTGGTTCACCATTATCTTTGGTTTGATCTTCAGTCTCCTTAGTATCAGTAGAGTCTTCTAGTGCATTCATTCTTTCTTGAATGTTGTCAATCTAATTTTGAGCTTCATTGTATCTGATGTAGCTAGTATCTCCTTTAGCTCTTCTTGCATATAACTGAGATTCTATCAGATTAGAACTTGTGTGTAATTTTTCTATGTGATCTTCTTTTCTTTTTTAATTCAGACTCCAAGCTTTCTTTGTTGTTCCTTAGCTCCAAGATTTCTATGTTTTCTTACCTTAATTCCTCATTGAGTTGAAGGTTATCTTTGACTTTTTCATTATAGACTTCCTGATTGTTGATCAATTTATCATCAAATTCTTCAAGTTGATCTTTTAAGGATGCATTTTCTTCATTCAACTTCTTGACCATTATCCCCAATTCACTGGTGGAACATTCTTTCAGATCCCTTCTTATCTTTTTGATAACTAATTGAGCATCACTGAATTTTTCTTTTAGTTCTTCAATTTCTCTTTCAGATTTGTCTAGGTCTTCAAGAGAAGCTTCTAGATTTCTTTTCAGATGTTTCATTTCTACTTTGTCTATGATCTCCTCAAGTGGTTAAACTTCTTTGCTGAGGACCAGAGCTCTAATACCAATTGTTAGGAATGGGAACACTGAGAGGGGGTGGTGAATCAGTGTTCACTGAATTTTATCTTTTAGCTTTAATCCTTAAACTAAAATTAAATGTTTAAGTACTGAAATAAACATCCATATAAACATGAAACATAAAATCAACTCATGACACCAATATGGTTATGAGGAAACCCAAATAGGTAAAAACCCCAGTGGGAGTTGACACCCACTAATATTTTGTACTAGTGTTTTGTGATCCTTGTTAGAAGATCCTTAACCACGTTAGGAGTTTCTTTACAATGCATTAAGTAGATTAGACCTTGTTAAGGGTTGGAACCTGTTAGGAGTCTTTTACAATAGTCCCTATTAGGGGAGTGGAGGCACTATCCTAGAGCTCACTGCTCAAGTGGTGAAGGCTACAACCTTCTGATTTTAGATACACACTATATCTACTGGATGAACTGTCATTGTGACACTGCTTATCAGATCAGTTCCTTTGATGCACTGATGCTTTGACCTCTTTCAAAGCTCTACTACATCTTATAGTGTCTTCACACACTTCTCTTCTTCTTATCACAACTCTCTATCAACTTCTACACTAATTACAATGGGTGCATCTTATATTTATACGCGCATACAAAATAAACAACTAGGTCGGCCCTTAAACCTAGTACATACAATGCTTCAAAATGAATTGGATTAAGCATGTTTACAATCAAACATATATACATGTTGGAAACCTAATCAAAATAGGTGCATAGCCTTTACATCATTAGAATATATCCACAACTCAAAATGATAACAGTCGGCTGCTTACTCTATTCTTCACTGACACACATTGGCTGTGTAACTTCAATTGCCTGTCTCATTCTCATACTTGCATATCTGATCATGCACTCATAGACTAAGCATGAATATAGTCCAACCAACTTAACTTCCAGTGTGCACATCACAACTCAATCGTACACATGTGCGTTGATGCTCTGAGTTGCAGGAACTCTGTACACTGTCCAATCTTCAACACTTAACCAATTTTTTATCTTCTCATCAAGTGTGTTGACTCCAAACTACTATATGACTTTGTTTCCATATTGAAAACACTATATTAAGTCATATACATTAGTATAGCCAACTTGCCAACAGATTTAATTCTCCAAATATCACAATAGTTATTTGTATGCTTGATACAAATATAAACATACAACTTTCAACAAAACTTTAAAGTAAATCATTATTCATTTTGATTGATGGTGAAATAGTGCAACCTAAGTAATGACTAGTGCCAAATCTTAGGGTATCAAAGTCAACAAACATACATCTACAAAAAACTTTGCAATTCAAATAACCCCAAATCCCAAATAAAATATATTACAAATTACACTCTCATGTATACATTATATCATCAAATCCATGCATAGATATTAAAATTTCTTAGACCTCACTCAAGATTTACCCTTCCCTTGAAAGGAACATGAGATTCAACCCCACTATCTACCTTGTATAATGATGTATCTAAAACTGCCTTATAGATTAAATATATAAAGAAATCAAATTCATATATGAAGACAACAAAACATATACAAGGAACTTCAGTATATTTTAATTGATAAATTTCCTATATCAGTACATTCAAAGCTAAGATTCCTTCAAATCAAGACACTAAATGCAAAAAATCCTATTACACCAAGTATTTCATCACCCTTTACAAAATAGGGGACCTCTATATATACTAGCCATCTTGGAATCCTTAAAAGAAGGATGCAACAGGATTCAGATGGCCTAGATAGTGACTTGCACTAGAATAAAAAATATATTTAAATTAAAATAGAATTGAAGGAAATGGTGCCACAAACTATTTCTTCTCATAGTGAGTTCCCTTTAAGTTTCACCTTTGTTTTTTGGTATTCAGAGCAACTGCAGATAGTTTTTGTTTGAATGATGACCGCCATCCGACTAACCTACATCATCCCCTTTATGATAGTTACTCTTCCTGTGCTCATAGATCAAGTGCAATGCTGGAACTCACTCTTCTTATATTTCTTCAACATCAATTGTTGTTGGCTTCTTCTTCTTCTTTGGTTTAGTATCTTTGTCCCATGCAACAACCTCTTCTTTTGAAGGCCAGGTGTATGTTTTCAAACTTTGTCACAGTTTGACCTATTTGTCCCATCTTGAGTCAGTGATGGTCTTTGTGTCAAAAAAAAATTTGGTACATTCATTTTCAATTTTAAATATGTCATCCAAAATATTGTTGAACCTATAAATATCTAAGAATCCATCATCATTCAAAAAGGCCTCCTTCCTAATCACCAAATGACTCATATTTGATTTTCGCTCCTCAAATTCTATGATGTTACAATCATTTTTGCAAATTGGAGGGAGGAACTTATTGAAGTCCGGGATAAACATACTCATTTTGGCTCTCACTTGATTCACCTAGCCCTTGAAAAATCCCCAAGCTATGTGAATTTTCTCTATGTTCTCTCAAACCTCAATTAAAAATTTTGGAATTTCTACCCTATGTGGTTATAGCACTTCAAGTTTCTCAAACAAAGGCCCTCTACTAGACTAGATATTGAAAAGTGGCTCTAAAGAAGCCATTGCATTTTTTATGTTGTCATTTGTTCTCTGCAACATAGAGTATGATTTGTGGACTGAGTCCATTTTCCCTTTAATCTCCTCATACCTATGTTGCAATACATTAGTGAGTACTTTGAGAGCTACTTCTATCTTGTCCTTTTCTGAATCCCCTCTTGCCTCAATGGGAATCTCTACCACTGATTGGGCTACAACTTCAATCTATGGGGCTAGAGGAGGAGTTTCTTTAGAAACATCTTCAAGTTTGACCTTTAAATCTTCCAACTCATCTTCTAGGACTTTGATTCTCATTAGTTCTTGATCTCTGTCTTTTTCTATGGTTATTATAATTTCAAATAATTTTGCATATCTGTTTGACAATTGAGTTGTTTTAGCTTCATTCAGATGTGCAAAGTGAGTCACTACCTTAGATACTTCCAAATCACTATTTTTTTGAACAATCTAGATGATCTTGTCCCCTTCCATTTTATCCTCTATTCTGAGTGAGGATGGATGTTGTGTTCTTGGTGCAAGGGATCACATTTCTAAGGCTTGGGATTTAGGGTGATACACACTTCCTTTTATCATATCTCCAATTTGGGCCTCATAAGACATATTGCCCTCAAGTTGCTTTCTAATTTGATCTATGATGAAAGATGATGTAAGGTCCCAACTTGGCACTAGAAGCATCCCACTAGACTTAACCATTTCCTTAGCTTCTTCAACAGTAATAGTCTTAGATTCTAGATCATATGTTGCTTAGGCTTTCAGTGCCTCATTATCTGGAGTACTGCCCTCAGGTACTATTTTTGCAATCTTTTGTTGCTTCTTCCATATAAGGAAATTCTTAAATTCCTCACTCTTGATGAATTGATCATCATTGAGTAATTCTTCCTAGTATATTTCCCTTTCATCTTTACCAAGTAATAGGGGTAATTCTACTTCTTCTTGTGTGGCTACCTTCTTTCCTTCACTGATATTCTTCCTCAAATGATCATGATATGATCTATCACCAGGAACCAAGGCTTTAATTCTGTCTACTTTTTTGTTTTGTTTCTTTCTTTTAGAAGGCTCTCCTTCCTCAAGTTTTTTCCTCTTTTGAGGTGGTTTAGATACATCTCCTACCTCAGGTGCATCCTGACTTAAATCAATGATATGGGGCTCATTGACTTGGGGTGGACTATCTCCTTCTTGAGATTCATCAGTGTACTCTTCATAATCAAAAGAAGTGTAATCCTTTTTTACTTCCAGCTTCTCTTTAAGCTATCCCTCTAACTGGCTAGATAGAGTGTCATGCATCTCTACCATTCTATTAATTCTTGCTAGGTATGGGAGGTATATGAAGAATCCTCCAAAGGAAATGCCATCCTTTTTTATTTGAGCCTCCAAATTGAAAAGGTCATAGAATCTGGTAAGTCTCCTTCCTATATCATCCTCATCCAACATATTTATGATCGCATCCTCTTCATCACATCCCTCATGGCCTTTTATTGTATCAATATTTGGGATAAGCAGGATTCTAGAACTTTTGATGAAATCCTCTAGTTCCACATACCTATATGCAGTAGAAACCATCTTGTAATGATTTAACCACAAGCTAACTTGTAGTAGTGCTCTTTTCCCAATCAAAAAGCTTCCTAGTTTAAATTGATGAGAAGTAAAAGTTCATGTCCTATGTGGTGGAAAATTCTCATTATCAATCCACATCAATTGCCACAAAAACTCCAATAGGGCTAACCTTAGTGGTACATACTTTGGTAACATATGAAGGGGTTGGGGCAGCCATAAACCATAATTAGTGTAAAAGTCTAACCCAAATAAAAATCTCCCCAATTATGGCCTTTATCTCATGTGTTGATAAACTGTTTAGGCCTTAGGATTTTAAGCACCAAAACGAGAAGTCTCAAAATGCTTGTTCCCATCGGGTCCAAAAGTGGGTGAACTATCCTATTCTGAAAGCCACAAAAATTGTTTTCATTGGAAGTATAATTCCATACTCTTAACTAGAACTACAATGGGTTTGGTTATCCCTCAAACATTGTTCTTGGTATCAGTATATGCACATTTAAGCTATCAACATTGAAATAAAAAATTAAGTGCATTAACAAAGAATAGTGCAAGAATTTGATGGGCTTATTTTTTGCCTTGATGCATAACTAACCCTCGTGTATCCTATCAATTACATGTTGAATGTAATCATAGTCTGTGTTAGTATGTGAATTCTTAATATTCATAATTATCATCAATAAATTTTTTGGCTACCTCTCAACATCTCCATCTATCCCCAAGACTCGACACAACCCATATGCCAAATATTTCATATAGAAATTTAGGGCTTTATACTCGTAGGGAGAATTCACATGTGGTAGGAGAGGGACTACATATTTACCATTTATAGGGAAATGTCTAGCCATCTGGCTCCTAAGAAGCCCTAATTGGCTTGCATACTTTTCTTTCTCTTTCTTCAAATCTAACTTAGTAGATGACGAGGAGTATAATTCAAAATATTTTATAAAGGATCCCCTATCAAGAGTAACTAAGGGAGATTGATGACCTTTCCTAATGACTTTGGATATAGGATCATAATTTTTGGCCATTTCAAACATGAGGTCAACATCTACAAAGACATCAGGGACTATCAACTTAGCCATGCCTAAAACCCATGCATTACAAGTAAGGATAGGTCTATCGTGATTCTTGTAGAAATATTTGAAAAGCATAAAACTAGAGCAAGAAGGGGTATCAGGATCCCTATAGTTTTCTATGTCATCAATGAAGGCTTCATCATTTTCCTTCTTGTTCTAATTTGGTCATGGAAATAATTCGATGAATTCATCAGAAAAATTTGGCTTTCCTTTCTGCTAATCTCCCTATTCTTTTGCTTCCCCACTAGAAGAGGCTTGGCTTGATTTTGGCTGGCTCATCTCTGCAATTCTTCTATGAACACTTGGCTCTGCAACTTACTCACTGCAATTGCTCAGAAATCTCAATTTCTCTTTGAAGATTGTTAAGTGTAAATTCAAGAAGGTCTCGTTAATATAATATCAATCATTTATTGCATAGGAGTTATCAAGATCACTGCAATCTTGTCTAAGTGGTCTCAACATTCAAATCTACATAACACCAATTTTGAAAAATAGCTAGTCATAATGTAGGATGTTGACAATTTTTATTCAAAAACTACAAATTGAGAAAAAGGAATAATTACTGTCATTACTAAAAAACCCTCAAGTACTAAGAAAAAATCCTCAATTATGATTTGATTGGTTGTTCTGCTCACTTTATGCATCCTGCAAAAGTACTTTTCCATGTAGTAACAACTCTTTTCCCTTTTTCATTTATGAGAACTTAACCCAGGCCTTTTGGACATCAAGCGACCAAATGTGTTCTCTCGATCATGAAATTATTTTCTTAACTATGAGTTAATTCAGAGATCAGGAAACTGAAGGAATTCTTGCAATTTCTTAATATTTTCTTGACCCATGGTTTTATTGGGAGATCTGGTGACCACCGTCGAATTTGATTTGTATCCATAGCCATCGTACAATCTCCAAGTCTTTAACTTTAACTTCACTTGATTTTGTGATCTAGCGATTGAGAGTTTCTCTAAATCTCACAAACTTTAACTTAACCTTAGTCTTTCTCAGAGATTCAGGGACTGAGTGTACTCTCACAATCTCCAGATTACTTTCTTAAATTTAGTTACATCATTAGATTCAGCGACTAAAAGCATTCTCATTTTCTCTGAGTGATCATCTTAACTCAAGTTATATTATGAGATTCAGCTATTATTATGTTATTGCATTCTCTGAATACTTTTACTAACCTTTGTTATGTCATGCAATTTAGCAAATAACTTTAATCTCTTATTCCAATTTTGGCGATCAGTTGGACCCATGCCGATACTTTGCATCACACAGAGTTGGATTCTCTAGATGGAGACAATCTCCAAAGTACCGATGCAATAATTAAAGATAATTATTATGGCAAAGGGCTTGTTTGGAGGAGTTATTTCACTCATGATGAGCTCAAGAGGAAATTCATGAGTTATTAAAACGTGTCTCCTCCACATGCTTTTTGGGCCCCCTTCCCCAAATCTTGTAATTATTTCAAAAAGCCAACTTTTAGAAATCCCAAAGCTAAGGCAGTTAGAAAGATGGAAAGTAGAAAATTTTAGCTAAACCAGAGGAAACCAAAGCCTACACAAAAGCCATGGTTGGGGAAAGGCATAGAAGGGAGCCAGAGAGTGATAGTGAGAAATGGAAGAAGCGTACAAAAGTTTGGAATGCCTTACAGAAAGGGGATATCACAACTTTTATTGAAAGACTCCACGATTGTAGGAAGGAAATCACAAAAAGATTTGTCAAAACCTAGAATGAAGGGATGATGGAGATAGAGGGTAAGTCTTTTACTGTCATAGAGGAGGTTATATCAAAGGTCACTTTCATTCCCATCATCAGAAAAAAATTCTACAGAGACCGTAAAATATCAGACATTGTTGTCAAAAAGTTTGCAAGAGACGACAAGGAGATGAAATCCATAGTTAAGTTGGGTACTTACTACCTTCTGGAGAGCTTGAAGATGCTATGGTAGTATTTTCTAAAGTCCCTCATCTCATATGTCACCCTAGACACCAATTTTGACAACATTCGTACATATCATTTTGTCTTGCTGAATCATTTTAGGCATGGTATTAAGATATCCATTCCTTTTTATCTCTACTCTTCTATAAATGAGAATATCAATGGTTTTGGAGATAAGAATATTGCTAACCCCACCCTACATGAAGGATTGCTTCTATTGATCTATGAATTCTTTAAAGCCCAAATCCTAGGCAAGGAAATAGAGGAAAGAAAAGTTGAAAGTGAGGAATCAGGGTCAGACTATGTTTCTTCAGGCACTTCTATGGGAAAAATTTTGAATGACAATGAGGAAGTTGAAAAGAAGAAATGGAACAAGGGATCCCCATCTAAGAAGTGACCCCTGAAAGCTGTCAAAATAAAAAAACCCTAAAAAAAGTAGGATAGAAAGGAGGTTAACTCCAAGGAAGAGTACAATGACAATGAGGAAGAAATGGATACTGAAGATGATGAGGGTAATCCCAAAATGGAAGCTGGAGACATGAAAGAATAGGTCAAAGAGGAAAACCCCAAAATAGTGGAGGACTTCTCGGGCTGCCTGTCAGTTGATCTCACTATTAGTGAGGAAAAAACCCCTTCTTCTTAGTCCCTTACTAGCACAAATATTAAGAATCACAACCCTATTTCTAAAGACCACATTGAAAAACATGGTACTAACTAGTCTCCTATAAGGATAGAAGAAATTGAAGATGCCTATGGGGGGGAATATAATAGTCAGGAAACTCGGAAAGGCAAAAAGGTTTGGAGAAATTCCAACATCAATACTGTGCAAATGGGTATAATTAGGGAGGCCATTTAGCCACAGATTCTTGAGGACAATGAAGGAAAAGTCCACAAGGAAGAGCTTATAGATCAAACACTGGTGGTTCTTAGTGATAAAGCCAGGGAAATGGATATGGACTTCCTCAACAACACCAAGAATAGCATGCTAGATTAGTTTAGATCTTTTAAATGGCTCTACCATGAAATTGACGACCTCAAAGAAAAAATTCAGTGCTTGGACAACAAGGAACACAACATAGAGAGAAGGCAAAGCCTGGAAACTAGGGTCCAACACCCGGAATCGAAAATGATAAGCCTATAAAATACCCTAAAGGGAATAGACAAGAAAAAATTCAAAATCCTCAAAACATCCAATGAGAACTTGAAGTTGTTAATAAAAAAAATGGAAGAAAAAATGGAAACCACGACTAATCAGAGGACTAGGGAGGATGAGAAGGAGCCCACTGAAGGACCAGGAAAAAGAACCAGGGCTAGAATTAGGAAAAACAAGGAGAAAATCGATCGCCAAGGATCCCAAGATATTCAAAATGTGAAAGAGACTGCAGATCTGATGGAGGCCCTCAAAAGCAATGCGACTGTCATGCTCAAGAGCTTGGCATAACTTTCTCTGGTGCCTTTCTTTTTTTCCCTATTTTGATTGTTTCTTTGTTTTTTCTTGCTTGGCCCTATTGTGGCCTATTCCTTGGTTTTCTGAAACTTTATACTCTGTTATGTTTTCAAGCTTATGTTTTTAAAAATACTCTATTGTGGGTTTCAAGCACCCTATAAAACCTATTTTACTTAATCAAAAATGTTAATCTCTTATTCACTTGATAAAATCCTTAACCTCAGTTCTATCTCAAGATTACATGCTTGCCATTGATCTTCACTGCTATCCACAACTTTTGCTGAATCACCAGATACTTTAAGACTTAATCAATTTATCTCGAGACTCAACGATAACCTTTAGTTTCTTATTCGCTAAATGGAAAGAACCACTATTTTATCACCCTTTCCTTTGTCATTGGATTGCTAGATAAAAAGTCTCTAAGTTCCATCTTTATGAGATTAAGCGAACATTGTGTTCCCTGAATCATTGAATACATTATTTTGACTAGTCAACTGATATTTGGAGAATATGTGACTAAAGAAATCCTTCATCCTTTCATAAGCCTTTCATTGAATTGCCAGATGTTTAGCACTAAACTATTGGGTCTTGGAGATCAAGTGAACACTTCATTTGCTAGATCATTCAATGTCTTCTTACTAAACTTGGTTATATTCAGAGAATTAGTGAACACCATTATCTCTGAATCACCAAATGAATTCATTACCCTTGGTTAATCTCGAGATTAAACATTGATCATTGATCTTCTACCTTATCCATGGCTCTCATTGAATCACTTAATGATTTGAGACTAATACATTTTATCATGAGATTACATGATAATAGTTACCTTTTTCTTTGGTCGCTGGATAAAATGTCTTTAACTACCAACTTTATGAGATCAAGCGAACACCTTGTTCGCTTAATCAATGAATGCTTCGTCTTAACTACTATCTCAGTTTCTGGAGATTAAGGGACTGAAGAATAATTCATCCTTTCATAAGATGATCGCTCAATCACTAAATATTTTGTACTTTAACCACTGAGTCTTGTACATTGAGAAAAAATCTTGTTCACTTGATCGTTGAATCTATTATTCACCACAGAGTCAAAACTGAGATATAATACTACCATTGATCAAGATCTTCATCTACGGCTCTCACTCAATCGCCAAACACTTTATAACTTCACCAAACTAAATTCAATGAATAGGAGAAAACCACTATGTTGGGTCACCAAATGTTTAGATAAAACCACTAGGAATCAGGAGAATTAGAGATTACTTTGTCGCTTGATCTCTAGGTCAATTCACTAACTACCAACTTAAACTAGAGATTAATCAACTGAAAGACACAAAATGAAAACCAGGGCTTTATCGCTTGTTTGTTGAATTTTTGAAAACTTAAAAAATATATTACGAGACTCAATGACCATTTAGGGAGATGGAATGACCACTTGCATATGTGACCCTTAATTGCCTCAAAAAGTAACATGGAAACATAAAGATCTAGGGCATATTTAGGGCATTTTAAAAAATGAAAACCCTATTGAGGGAAAAAGACTTAGTGAAAGGGTATGTGGACATTTTTGCATCTGGTGAACTCGACATTCAAATTTTAAATGGATAATTTATTGCAGACTCATGAAAAGGTTGAAACATAGATAGGATTCAGAAGCTAGAAAGACAAGAAATGAGATTTCTCAAAAAAACCCTAAATTTACTCCAATAGGGCTCTATCTAAGGATGCTTGAATGCAAGTTTACAACAAGAACCTAGAATCTCCGGGTGGCAGACCAAACAAATAACTGACCTATTACAATAAATAAACAGACAATTGAAACAAAACACACCTATACACTACAAAACTATTGTGCATGGAACAAATTCAATTTTAATTGAAGAATTTTTTTTAAAATTATCCATGCACTGGAAATTCCCGCTCTTTACCATCCATATTTCTCAGATAGTATGAATCTTTTCCATGAACTTGATGGATAACATAAGGACCCAACAATAATGATTTAATTTTTTTATGCTTGCCCTTATGTTCATTCCTTGCATTCCATTGTAGGACTAGATCTTCAAGCTAGAATTTCCTTACAGTAGCTCTCTTGTCAAAAAGATATTTCATCTTTTTCTATAGTCTTTTATTTTCTCTTTGACCTTCTCTTCTGATTTTATCCAATTCAACTAGCTGGATCATTCTTGTTTTCAAAGGATCACATACTTCTAATTCTTCATCTTGAATAAATTTGTAAATAGATAGCATATTATTCACATGTAGCCTAGATTTTACACCATAAACTAGCTCAAAAGGAGACTTACCTATAGCTCTTTTTTCTGTAATTCTATCTGCCCATAAAGCTAATTTCAACTATGCATGCCAAGTTCTTTTGTTCTTTTCCAAAGTTTTCTTCAAAATTTACAGAATCCTCTTATTCCTTGATTATGCTTGTCCATTAGCTTGCAGGTGATATGGGGATGAATATGATAGAATTATGCCCATCTCTGACTATCAATTAGTGAATTCTTGTGATCTGAAACATATGGCATTATCTATTACTAGTTTGATAGGAACACCAAACTTTTTTTATTATATTATCTATCAAGAATTTAGTCACCAATGTACTTGTAGCTTTCTTCATTGGGATTGCTTCAATCCATTTACTGAAATAATCAATAGCCATAAGTATCCAACTATGTCCTCCACTAGATTTTTTAGTAAACTCATAAATAAATTCAATACCCCACATAGAAAAAGGAGCCTCTGAAACCATAGGGTTACCCATCAACGCTCCTGAAAAATTTATCTTGTTTGAGAATCTCTAGCATGGTTCACATCTTCTAACAAATGCATGGGTATATTTGAACAAAATAGGCCAATAGTATCCAGCCCTCAAAATCTTATGAGCAGTTGCCCTGGCTGAATGATGTCCTCCACACAGCCTAGAGTGCATTTCTTGCAAGACCCTTTCAGATTGCCCTTTGTCCAAGCATAGGAGCAACATCCCATCATTATCCTTCCAATATAAGTCACCTTGTAATAATATATACCTTTGGGCTTGTAATTTAAGGCTTCTCCTTTGATTGTCATTTAGGATTTTTGGGCAACTAGCATGTTTGAGAAAAACCACAATATTAGTATACCATGGCTGCATTTCAATGCTAGTGATAGTTTCTTCATTCAGGGCAACACTATTTTCTTGAATCAGATCCATATTTTGTTCTGTCATCAGTTTTGCAAGTCCCAGACCTCTAACAAGTTCACTAATGTGAAGCTTTAAATCAAACTCTTGGATTCTATTAATCCACTTGCATCTTTTACTTGTGACCTCACTTTGGACTAGAATATCTTTGAATGCAGCATAAGGAACGTATGCATTTACCTTAGCACAAACTAGATAAGGTCTGAATTCCTTGACTACTTTTACCAAAGCATAGGCTTGCTTTTCCATCAACTCATAGTTCATCTTAGCTGACTATAATGACTTGCTGAAGAAAGCAATGGGGTGCTCAAATCCTTCCCCATCCTTTTATAACAATATTGTTGTAATGGTGTGAAAAGATGCAAAGGAAAACAAAGAAAAAGGCTTGGAGTAATCAGGGGATACCAAAACTAGTGCTTCTTGGATTATCTACTTAATTTTCCCAAAAGCCTCTTGTGCTTCTTGACTCCAATCAAATTTCACATCCTTTTTAGAAGCTTGACTATAGGCTTGACTAACTCTACAAAGTTAGCAATGAATCTTATGACAAAATTAATTTGTCCTAGGAAAGATTACACACCTTTGATGTTTTTTGAAGAAGCAACCCTTTTAATAGATTCAACTCTCTCAAGATCAATCCTTACTCCTTTGGACACTATATGTCCTAATAGATTCCCCTCGGTGACAACAAAATGAAACTTCTTAGGATTCAAAGATATGCCATACTCCAAAGCTTTTACCAAGACTTTCTCTAGTTGATTGCAATGATCATCAACCCTTTTAAAATAAGATATTAGGTCATCCTGGTATACTACCATGATAATTCCAATCAGATCTTTAAAAGCTACATCCATTTCCCTTTGAAAAGTTTCTCCAGGATTTTTTAAAATGAAAGTCATTCAAACACATGCATAGGTTCTCCGAGGAGTAGTAAATGTTGTCTTGAATTGTTTTGATTCTTTGACCAGCACCTCATTATATCCTAAGAAACCATCCATCATGGATAATAACTCACAACCAGTCACTTTATGCAGCATAGCCTCCATATTTGGCAATCCATAGTTATCCATTAATGAAGCAACATTTAGGTTCCTGAAATCTACACACAACCTTATGTCACCATTATTCTTTTTGACTGGCACTAAGTTTGAAACCTAAGATGAATGTCTTATGGGCTCAATAATACTTGCATCCCTTAATTTGGTCAGCTATGTTTTCAATTTGGTAGTTAATAGGGGATTCATAGGCCTTTTCTTTTGTCTGAAAGGTTTGGCATCCTCCTTCAGAGGGATTTCATGTTGAAACAGGTCTTCTCTATAGGCGTTGAGATCATCATATGACTAGGCAAAAACATTTTTGTATCTTTTCAATAATCTTATTAAATTATTTCTTACTTCCCTACTCAGTCCCTTTCCAATATATAATGGCTCAGGGGATGTTTATGATCCTAGGTTTATCTCCTCTAGATCATCAACTTTAGCATTGGATTTATGGGACATATGATTGTCATTTATCTTGAACATGACTTCTAATTCAACTAGCCCTTTAGGAATATGGTTAGAAGCTAGTTGAACAATTTCATTCTCTAAGACACATTCCTTTCCATCAACTATTTCTTAATGGGTATTAAAATCAATATGGTGTACATCATATTGATCCAAACCCTAAATGAACCTAAGGATATCATTCTCATCCTCAAAGACTTGCCAATTAAAAACATTATCAGGCATAACAAGTCTAATTTTTATTTCTAATTTTGATACACCAGTAAGGGTAGCATCCTTGTTTTTCAATGCAACATTTTCAAGGAAATTTTCCATGATACTTTTTTATCTTTCCACCCAAAGAATATTGAAAGCATAAAAAATTTATATTCTATCCTAGACAACATATCTATATAATTTAAGTTTGTCATCCTTGGTAGCATACTGTGATCTAATATGAGCAATGATTAACTAGGAATCTCCATGACCATGCTTTATTGCAATATCTAATCCCAGTATCAAAGCCTCATATTCAACAGTGTTATTAGTAAACTAGAAGGTTAATAGAAAAGAGTATTTAAAAGTAATACCTGATGGGGAAATAAATAATACACCAGCTCCTGATCCTTCCTTACAGCATCCTCCATCAAAGTATAATTTCCATAATCCATCTTGTTGTAATAGTAGCTCATCAACAATTGGATCAGTATTTTTAAATTGTGGTGCAACTTCCTCAACCATGAAGTTGTCCATGTCAATGTCAACACAACAATTTAGATCCTCAGGTGCTACCATTTCAATCATGATTGAGGAGTGAGGCTCTCTATACAACTTTACCTCAGTACCATTTATAGGTATAGTAGCATATGACAAGTCGAGTTGCATCTTTCCTCCCACTGTTGTTTACCATTGTCTTGATAGTAGCATGTCATAACAAGGTTTGGTATAAACTACAACCACATCCATTTTGTAAGTAGCCTTAGGAAATGCAGCAATTTTTACCTCTATTCCAACCAAAGTTCCTACCACAAGAACTACTTTGTTATCCATGGCATAACATCTAACATTATATGTATCAAATTGAAGCCCTACCTCCTTCATAACATGGTAAGGCATCAAAGTAGCTGCAACACCAGAGTCTATCATACAATTTTTTAGTAATAAGTTATTGATAATCAAAGTGACATAAAAAGGTCAATGGAAGATGGCTCTTGGGTCACAATATTTCCAACACAAAATTCAGAAACCTCTTTGGCTATCTCAGGTACTTCTACTAGATTTTTCTTTTCTAACATAATAGGAATGTCTCCTTGTTCATTTATCAGAGCTAGAGCCGCTGCCTTATGCTCTTTTATTTTCAACATCTCTAGAAAGGGATTGACACCTTCATTTGAGACAAAGCATGTCTCATGTCAAAAGTTGGGGACTCAGTAGAAATATCAGATAAGTCTTTTCATCCACCAACCTTTTTGTTTCTCTTTTCTATGGTAATTTCCTCATTCTTCTTAGTACTTTGAACCATGATGGGTTCCTCTTTACAATTGTTACTTCTACTTGGGAAAGCATTTGGTTTAGGAGAAACCTTATTCTGAGAATCATCTTTAACAAAGGATGACCTTGGTACTCCTTGATCAGCATCAACTTTTCTATTTCTCAAGTTATATGAGGATATAGCTTGAGAAATTGCAACCATAGTCAGAGTCTTGATTTCTTCTTTACTCATCTTTCTCCAGTGAGTACCATCCATTTATGGTCTGATCGTATTTGTTTGACAAGTGTCATAATCAAACTCCTCAGAATGGGAAAATACTTATTGCTCATAAACTAGGAGAATTCTTCTCTTATGATCAACATCAAATAATATCTCTTCATCTTCTAAAGAGGAAATTTCCTCCACCTTTTCAGTGGTAAAGATATGTACTATAGGATTTTTAGATCCTTCATGGTCTCCTGCAAGTAGGTCTTCTGGTTCATCTCCTAGAGCTTGGGATACAACACATTGGTAAGGTGAGTGAGGCATGTTACAGACCACACACCATGGAATATTTTCTACATTATGTGTTGTATTTTTCTTCAAAGGATCAAGAGTATCCCTTCCCTTTTGTGGCTCATGCATGTCAAAAATAGGCTTCCCATCCTTCCAATTTGTTTTGTATGGCTGATCATGTAGCCTGGGAAATCTTTTCTGCCTTTGATATGGTGGTCTATTATCTTGAAAAATTTTCCCACCCTTATCAAATCTAGTAGAAAGATCTTTGATAACATTTACGATTTTTTCAACCTTGTCATATTCTTTGGTAGGTTTCACATCATGTGGTCTGGTTTCTTTCCATAACCTCCCTTCATCCCTTTTGTACATTTGACCAGATGCCTTTCTATTACTCTCAATATTTATGGCTAACTTGAAAGCATATCTCAAAGTTCATGGGATTTTGTCCCTCAAAAAGTAAGACATTTTTCCCTCTAAAGCATTGAAGTATGTGGTCAAACAAATCTCATCATCTAGCCTTAAAACTTGAAATAATTTGTACATAGATTTTTGAAATCTACCATTGAACTCTAACACGATCTCATTTAAATACTTCTTAATGTTATTGAACTCATTAATCATATAACTAGAATTTACATGTTCAACATACTATTATTTAAAACTTTTCACAAATTCTTCCCATGAAGTAATACTATTTTGTGGCAAACCTCTATATCAATCCCTAGCATCTTCACTTAATGACTGAACAAAGACTTTCATTACCACATCTTCATTCTCAGTTTCATAGTCATTTATCCTATCTATAAAAGATTTAAGATGCTCTTCACATGTAACTACATTATTTCTAGTAAATTTAGGGATCTTGTCCCTTAGCTCATTAGGGATAGCATTCAGATGACCAGTGATACCATCAAAGAACAATGGTGGGTATTTGTCCAAGCGAACTAGTGTCCTTTGAAAATTTGGTGGAACTTGTGCTCCCACTCCTCCAGCATTTTGACATGATATGTTACTCATCATGGGAACATTAGCCAAAGGGGAAGATGGATTTATATTTTGAACTAGTCCTTGGACCATTTGATTGGGGTCTAAAACTTGGACACTTGGCTTTGTACCACACTGCTAGCTCTACGGTACTATCCCACTAGTAATAGGGATTGAGCTACTAGCAGCAGTATTCATATTAGCATATAAGAAAGAAATATTTCTCTGCAATAGATTCTAACTCTAATTTTTCTAGTTGGATAGCTAGGTCCTCCTTGGCTTTTCTATGCTTTTCTAATTCTAGATTTTCCCGGGGCATCACACAAGGGAAAACACTATCTTTCTTGGATTCATTTATACTGATTCCAATTTTTTTTTATTTCCTTTGTCAGCTGCATCCTTTACATTATTTCTGAGATCCTCATTTCTTTAAATCTCTGATGGATGCAAGTGCCTTATAACTAGGTCTTCTCCCTCAAACTCATCCTTATTAGGATTAGGCACATTTATATTAGCCTTTTTTTCTCAGAGGTTCCATATCACTAAATACCTCATAGTCTAAACCCTTAAATCCTTGATTCAGAGTCAGCCTCAAGTTCATTTTTCTTTGTCTTTCTTATGAGTTTCCACCTTTCCATGAGAAACTCATAATTTTGTTGTTCCCACTCTTTTCCCCTTTTAACGGTTTCAATCAATTGTTCCCACTCTTTTTTTCTCAAAGCTATGACTTCATCCCATAACTTCTTAGAATCAGATGAAGTATTTTTAGCAGCAGAAGTCTCTCCAATCTAGTCTATATTTTCACTCATAGGAAAATATCCTACATCTATGAATTCATCTTCTTGAAGGGGACTAACTGACTGAAGGTTCACTCTTCTAAGGAATTTGGGATTTTTAGAAGAAGACGAGAATTCCTTTGGGATGGGTATTGGAACATGCTCTTTAGCTGGCCTAGGAGAGTTATGGCTGAATATTCCTCTTTTAGACCATTTCTTTCTACTAGTTGTATGGAGTTCATCACCCATATTTCTTTTCAAGTGATCCCTATAGTATGACCTAGTGTATCTTTGTCTACGCATAGTAATTTTGACAAGACATCTAAATAAATTTCTTTATGCTTAACCAACAACTGGTAAACATAGATTTAAAAGTCACCACCCACAAACTTGTGGAGCTAGATTTTTAAATTGGTCTTTAAATACAATAATAAACACTTAGCAGAAAAATGTAATGAGCTTATCACAAAAATATTTAATTCCCTAGTAGAGTCACCAATTTTGTTAGTACCTAAAACTGCAGATGGTCAAAACTAATCAGAAAACCTTTGGTACTTATCTCTTGTAGTCCCAATAGATACATTTGTCAATAATAAAGACTAAGGTATTAAGATCTGAATCCTTTTTCACTTTGAGCTTTCAGCTATAGGTGGGTTTACCTATCAAATTTAATTCTCCAAATATCAAAACAGTTATATGTATGCTTGATATAGATATAGACATATGAATTTCAACAAAACTTTAAAGTAAATCATTATTCATTTTGATTGATGGTGAAATAGTACAACTGAAGTCATGAACAATGCCAAATCCTAGGACATCAGAGTCAACAAACATACATCTATAGAAAACTTTGCAATTCAAATAACCCAAAACCATAGATAAAATGCATTACAAATTACCCTCTCATGTATACATTATATCATCACATCCATGCATAGATATTGAAATCTCTGAGACCTCACTCAAGATTTACCCTTCCCCTGAAAGGAACATAAGATTCAACCCCACTATCTACCTTGTAGAATGATGTATTTAAAACTGCCTTACAAATTAAATACATAAAGAAATCAAATTCATATATGAAGAGAATAAAACATATACAAGGAACTTCAATATATTTTCATTGATAAATTTCCTTTATGAGTACATTCAAAGCTAAGATTACTGAAAATAGAGACACTAAATGCAAAAAATCCTATTACACTGAGTATTTCACCACCCTTTACAAAATAGGGGACCTCCTATATATACTACCCATCTTGGAATCCATAAAATAAGGATGCCACAAGCTTCGAATGGCCTAGATAGTGACTTACACTAGAATACAAAATATATTTAAATTGAAACAAAATTGAAGGAAATTATGCCAGAAACTATTTCTTCTCATCGTGAGTTCCCTTTAAGTTGCACCTTTGTCTCTTGGTATTCAAAGTAACTATATATAGTTGTTGTTTGAATAATGATCACCATCCAACTAACCTACATCATCCCCTTTATAATAGTTACTCTCCCTCTGCTCATAGATCAGGTGCAATGCTAGAACTCCCTCTTCTTGTATTTCTTCAACATCAATTGTTGTTGTCTTCTTCTTCTTTGGTTTAGTACCTTTGTCCCATGAAGAAACCTCTTCTTCTAAAGGCTAGGTGTATGTTTTCAAAATTTGTATCAGTTTGACCTATTTTTCCCATCTTGAGTCAGTAATGGTCTTTGTGTCTACAAAACATTTGGTACATTCATTTTCAGTTTTAAACATGTCATCCAAAATGTTGTTGAACCTATCAATATCTAAGGATCCATCATTATTCAAAAAGGCCTCCTACCTATTCACCAACTGACTCATATTTCATTTCCACTCCTCAAATTCTATGATGTTATCATCATCTTTGCAAATTGGAGGGAGGAATATATTGAAGTCCAAACCAAAAATACTCATTTTGGCTCCTATCTAATTTGTCTTGCCCTTGAAAAATCCCTAAGATGTACCAGTTTTCTCTGTCTTCTCTCCAACCTCGATCATAGATTTTGGAATGTCTACCCAATGTGGTTGCAACACTTCAAGTTACTCAAAAAAAGGCCCTCTACAAGACCAGATAGTGAAAAGTGGCTCTAAAGCAGCCATTGCATCTTTGATGTTGTTATTTGTTTTTTGGAACATAGAGTATGATTTTTGGACTGAGTCTATTTTCCCTTTAATCTCCTCATACCTATGTTGCAAGACATTAGTGAGTAATTTGAGAGCTAATTCTATCTTGTCCTTTTCTGAATCCCCTGCTACCTCAATGGGAATCTCTGCCATTGACTGGGTTGCAGCTTCAATCTATGGGGCTGGAGGAGGAGTTTCTTTAGAAACTTCTTCAAGTTTGATCTTTAACTCTTCCAACTCATTTTCTAGGACTTTGATTTTCATTAGTCCTTGATCTCTATCTTTTTCTATAAAAATTGTATTTTAAAATAATTTTGCATATCTGTTTAACAATTGAGCTATTTTAGCTTCATTCAAATATGCAAAGTGAGCCATTGCCTTAGATACATCAAAATCACTGGTGTTTTGAATAGTCCAGATGATCTTGTCCCTTTCCATTTTATCCTCTATGCTAAGTCAGGATGGCTTTTGGGTTCTTGGTTCAAGGGAACACATTGCTAAGGCTTGGAATTCAGGGTCATACCCACTTCTTCTTATCATATCTCTAATTTGGGCCTCATACAATAGATTGACCTTAGGTTGCTTTCTAATTTAATCTATGATGAAAGCTTATGTAAGGTCCCAACTTGGCACTAGGAGAATGCCACTGGACTTAACCATTTACCTAGCTTCTTCCACAGTAATAGTCTCAAATTCTAGATCATATGTTGCTAAGGCTTTGAGTGCCTCATCATCTGGAGTACTGCCCTCAAGTACTACTTTTGTAATCTCTTGTTTCTTCTTCCATATAATGAAATTCTTAAATTCCTCACTCTTGATGAATTGATCATCATTGAGTAATTCTTCCTGGTATATTTCCCTTTCATATTTACCAAGTAACAAGGGTAATTCCACTTCTTCTTGTGTCAAAATCTTCTTTCCTTCTCTGATATTATTCCTCAAAAGATGATGATATGATCTATCACTAGGAACCAAGGCTTTAATTATGTCTACTTCCTTCTTTTGTTTCTTTTTTTTAGAAGGCTCTCCTTCCTCAAGTTTTGCCTCTTTTGAGGTGGTTTAGATACATCTCCTACCTCATGTGCATCCTGACTTAAATCAATGATATGGGGCTCATTTACTTGAGGTGGATTATCTCCTTGAGATTCATCAGTGTGCTCTTCATAATCAGAAGAAGAGTAATCCTTTTTTACTTCTAGCTTCTCTTCAAGCTATCCCTCTAACTGGCTAGATAGAGTGCCATGCATCTCTATCATTCTATTAATTCTGGTTAGTTATGGGAGGTCTGGAAAGAATCCTCCAAAGGAAATGCCAATCTTTTTTATTTGAACCTCCAAATTCAAAAGGTCATAGAATTTGGTAAGTGTCCTTCCTATATCATTCTCATCCAACATATCTCTGATCACATCCTCTTCATCACATCCCTCATGGCCTTTTATTGTACCAATATTGGGGATAAGCAGAATTCTAGCACTTCTGATGAAATCCTCTAGGTCTACATACTTTTATGCAATAGAAACCATCTTTTAATGATTTAACAACAAGCTAACTTATGGTAGTTCTCTTTTCCCAATCAAAAAACTTCTTAGTTTAAACTGAAGAGGAGTAAAATTTCCCTTCCTATGTGGTAGAAAGTGATCTTATCAATCCACATCAATTACCATAAAAAATCCAACAGGGCTACCCTTGGTGGTACATACTTTGGTAACATATGAGGGGGTTGTGGGCAGCCATAGACTCTAATCAGTGTAAAATTATGACCTAGATAAAAATCTCCCCAATTATGGCCTTTATCCCATGTGCTGGTAAACTCTTTAGGCCTTAGGAGTTTAAGCATCAAAATTGGAAGTCTCACAATGCTTGTTCCCATCAGGTCCAAAACTGGGTGAACTATCCAATTCTGAATGCCACAAAAAATGTTTTCATTGGAAGTATAATTCCATACTCTTAACCAGAATTGTAGTGGGTTTGGTTGTCCCTCAAACATTGTTCTTGGTCTCAGCATATGCATATTTAAGCTATCAACATTGAAATAAAAAATTAGTACATTAACAAAGAATACTGCAAGAATCTGATAGGCTTCTTTTTCTCCTTGATGCATAGCAAACCCTCATGTATCCTATCAATTACATATTGAATGTAATCATAGTCTATGTTGGTATATGAATTCTGAATATCAAGAATTATCATCAGTAAATCAGCTGGCAACCTCTCAGCATCTCCATCTATCCCCAAGACTCGACACAACCCATATGCTAGATACTTCATATAGAAATTTAGGGCTTTATACTTGTAGGGAGCATTCATATGTGGTGGGAGAGAGGCTACATTGTTGCTAGTTATAGGAAAATGTCTAACCATCTGAATCCTCACAAGCCCTAATTGGCTTGCATACTTTTCTTTCTCTTTCTTCAAATCTATCTCAGTAGATGACGAGGAGTATAAGTCAAAATATTTCATAAAGGATCCCCTATCAAGAGTAACTAAGGGATATTGATCACCTTTCCTAATAACTTTGGATATAGTATCATAATTTCTGGCCAACTCAAACATGAGGTCAACATCTACAAAGAAATCAGGGACTATCAACTTAGCCATGCCTAAAACCCATGCATTACAGATAGGGATAGGTCTATCATGATTCATGTAGAAGTAATTGAAAATCATTAAACTAGATTAAGAAGGGGTATTAGGATCCCTATAGTTTTCCATGTTGTTAATGAAGGCTTTGTCATTTTCCTTCTTGTTCTGATTTGATCCTACCAATCATTCGATGAATTCATCAAAAAAATTTGGCTTACCTTTCTTCTCATCTCCTTGTTCTTTTGCTTCCCCATTGGAAGAGGCTCAACTTGATTCTAGCTAGCTTATCTCTGTAATTCTTCTATGAAAACTCAGCTCTACAACTTTTCTCTACAACTTACTCACTGCAATTTCTTAGAAATCTCAATTGCTCTCTGAAGACTATTAAGTGTAAATGCAAGAAGGTCTTTTTAATATGACATCAATCATTTAATGCATAGGAGTTATCAAGATCACTGCAATCTTCTTTGAGTCATCTCAGCATTCAACTCTACGTAACACCAATTTTGAATAAAATAGCTAGTCATAATGTAGGATGTTAACAATTTGTATTTAAAAATTGCAAAGAGAGAAAAAGGAATAATTACTATGTCATTAATAAAAAACCCTCGAGTATTGACAAAAAAACCCTTAATTATGATTTGATTGGCTATTCTGCTCACTTTATCCATCTTGGCAAAGTACTTTTCCACATAGTAACAACTCTTTTCCCCTTTTCATTGATGAGAACTTAACCTAGGCCTTTTGGAGATCAAGTGACTGAAAGTGTTCTCTCAATCTTGAAATGATTTGCTTAACTATGAGTTAGTTCGGAGATCAGATGACTGAAGGCATTCTCGCGATCTCTTAATATTTTATTGACCCATGGTTTTATTGGGAGATCTGGCGACCACCATCGGATCTGATTTGCATCAATGGTCCTTGTACAAACTCCAAGTCTTTAACTTTAACTTCACTTGATTCTTCAATCCAGCGACTGAGAGTTTCTCTGAATCTCACAAAATTTAACTTAACCTTAGTCTTTATCAGAGATTCAATGATTGGGTGTACTCTTGCAATCTCTAGATTACCTTCTTAACTTTAGGTAAATCATGAGATTTAGCAACCAAAAGAATTCTTGTGTTCTCTGAATGATCATCTTAACTCAATTTATATTACAAGATTCAGCGATCATTGTGTTCTCGTGTTCTAATATGAATAATTTTACTAACCTTGGTTACGTCATGCGATTTAGCGAATACCTTTAATCTCTTATTCACTAGATAAAATCCTTAACCTTAGTTCTATCTCAAGATTACATGTTGATCATTGATCTTCACTGCTATCCACGGCTTTCACCGAATCACCAGATGCTTTAAGACTTAATCAATTTATCTTGAGACTCATTGATAGCCTTTAGTCACTTATTCGCTGAATGGAAAGAATCACTATTTTATCACCCTTTCCTTTTTTGGTGGATCACTGGATAAAAAGTGTCTAAGTTCCATCTTTATGAGATTAAACAAACACTGTGTTCACTGGATACCTTATCTTGACTAGTCAACTGATATCTGGAGAATATGCGACTAAAGAAATCCTTCATTCTTTCATAAGCCTTTCGCTGAATGACCAAATGTTTAGCACTAAACTACTAGGTCTTGGAGATCAAGAGAACACTTCATTTGCTAGATCACTGAATATCTTCTTACTAACCTTGGTTATATTGGGAGACTCAGCGAACACCATTATCTCTGAATCACTGAATGAATTCATTACCCTTGGTTTAATCCTGAGATTAAACATTGATCGTTGATCTTCTATAGCTCTCGCTGAATCACTTTATGCTTTGAGACTAATCTAATTTTATCATGAGATTACATGATAATAGTTACCTTTTTCTTTGGTTGTTGGATCGCTGGATAAAATGTCTTTAACTACCAACTTTATGAGATCAAGCGAACACCTTGTTTTCTTAATCGGTGAATGCCTTGTCTTAACTACTATCTTAGTATTTAGAGATTAAGCGACTAAAAAATAATTTATCCTTTCATAAGATGATCGTTAAATCGCTAAATATTTTTTACTTTATCCACTGAGTCTTGGAGATTGAGTGAACATCTTGTTCGCTTGATCGCTGAATCCATTATTCACCACAAAGTTAAAACTAAGATATAATACTAATTGTTGAACAAGATCTTCATCTATGGCTCTCGCTGAATCGCTAGACACTTTATAAATTCACCGTTATATTCAATGAATGGGAGAAAACCATCGTGTTGGATCACTAGATGTTTAGAGAAAATCGCTAGGAATCAAGAGAATTAGAGATTACTTTGCCGCTTGATCGCTAGGTCAATTCACTAACCGCCAACTTAAACTAGAGATTAAGCGACTGAAAGACACAAAACAAAAACTAGGGCTTTGTCACTTGTTTGCTGAATTGTTGAAAATGTAACAAATATATTATGAGACTCAGTGAACATTTAGGGAGATGGAATGACCACGTGCATATGTGGCCCTTTAAGTGCCTCAAAAATTAACATGGAAACATAAAGATCTAGGGCATACTTAGGGCATTTTAGAAAATAAAAACCCTATTGAGGGAAATAGACTTAGGGCCCAAGGATATGTGAACATTTTTGCATCTGGTGAACTCAAAATTCAAATTTTAAATGGACAATTTCTTGCAGACTCATGAAAAGGTTGAAACATAGATAGGATTTGGAAGCTAGCAAAACAAGAAATGAGATTTCTCAAAAAACCCTAAAATTCCTCCAACATGATGAATCTAATATTAAGAAATAGTATCCTAAGGAGAAAAAGGATGAGATAGAAAAGACTTTGGATAGCTAAATTGGCAAAATTACAAAAGGTAAACAATATAAAGAGTATATTGTCAAATGGAAAGAAAGACCACTAGAGGATTATTTCCTGGATTTATCAGGCTGAGATTAACCATAGATGTTTTCCCTTAGTCAGAGGAAAGTGAGAGGATCACTTTTCACATAACCCCAAATGTTTTATGTAGGAGCATCCTAGGTTATTGGCAATCTTGCATCAACCCAAAAATATTTGTTTTCAGTTTTCTTGTTAGTTTTGTCTCTAATTTTCTTTTGGAATTTGTTCAATTTGGATCTTTTGTAGTTTCAAAACTTATGGTATGTTCTTGGAATATTTTTGAACCTTCTCCTAGGTTCACATCTCATTCGATTACTTCATGTATGAGATCTTGTAGATTCTTGGCGAGACTTGACTTTTCTTCATGTTTCATGGCTAGTTTGTGTTTCCTTATCTTGCAAAGGAATTTTTCAATTGGCAAAGCTTAATGGTATATTTATCGATGTTATTACATTTTTGATTGACCTAAATGAGGGATTGTGATTCATGTTCCATCAATTGAAGGGATATCCTTATGATTTATATCTAGACCTATATTTTTAATACATTTTATTCTCATTGAAAAATGTAATCTTTCTTATCCCAACCTATGGCTTGTGAAGGCTTTATAAACTCTTTTAATTGATCCTTTAGGATATAACACTGAGAAAAAAAAGAAGGGAGAACATATAGATCTCAGTATCTAGGAATAGAATAGATATTATAAAATGATAACCTATAAAAGGTTCATGCATTAGGCCTAAGTACCTGGAATGCATGACTACATGTAGCAGATCCATTGTACTTGATTATTTGATAATAAGAAGACTGAACTTGCATTTTTCCCAAGTATTTTCTATTTTGTTTTCGTTGTGTGACTCATACTGCAAGGATTGGACTAATCTCTTTGATTTCCCTTCATCCTTGTCTACACCATCACTGGAGTTATATTGGCATATAAGAGATACTATTTGTCACTTCATAAATTAGTGGATTGTAGTCCATTTGGTGTTTTAGCCCTTATTGTATTATTAGGGTCATTGTCCTCTATTGTATTTGAGTAGTGAGCTCTAGGCTATAGGAGTGAATGCATGTGCATTCCCCTTTGTATGTTTAATAGGGTTATTGTACTAGTACATCATCTTTTGTGTTTGATCCCTATCGTGGTTTTTCCCTTAACTAGGTTTCCACACAAAAATTATGGTGTTTTGTTCTTGTTCTTTGTGGTTCGGTGCTTTAATATTTATCATTAAAATATAATTTTTATGGTTAAGTTTTGGGTGATGTTTTGATATTAGAAAAAACTAATTCACCCCCCTCTCAATTTTGTGTTCTACATTTTGTCTTTTAATTGTGTCAAATGATAATAGCACATGCATGTCAAAATATGACAATTATGTAGAAAGAGATAGACAAATGTGTTACACAATTAAGTAAAATGTAACTAATAAATAGTAAATGTGTGGTAGAAAATTATAATTGTGTAGCACGAATCTATGAAATATATTGTAGAATATCTCAATTGTGTAGCAGTGTTTTTTCAATTACATCCAATTGTCCATGTATTGTCATTTTTTTGTATTGTGTCTAATTTTAGTGATAACAAACATGCAAAAAATAGTACGGTTGTTGTGATAATGAATAAAAGTAGATAATAATTTAAACCTATAGATAGATCAAGGGCTCTCATTATTGAATCTCCTCACAATAAAATATCACATTTAATTCAAACAAATAGAATCTTGGTGATAATGTCTCCCTCTTACATGGAAATCACATCTTAGGCATACCAAGATTCAAATTTCTCAAGACCCAGAGATCTCAATAAATTTTATATCTCAAAAAGAGTGATACATGAGGGGTATCTTTTGACAACATGTATCCCAAATCCTATGTCAACAAGTAGAAGGGATTTTTGGCTTTGAAATAAATGGTGTTTAGTAATATCCATGGTGCTCACCAATAAAAAATTGCACAAGTGAGACACGTAAGTATCTACTGAGCCACTTTGGTACCTTAGACATGTTCACCTAATCTAAGCTATCTCTAACATATCAACCTTGCCATGACTAGTATAAAATTAAAGTTTACTCATATTCTTGTTCATAAACTGACCAGGGGAGTTTATCATTTTAAGGTCATTTTGTGAGGTGATGACATACCTAGTAAGACCTCTCTAGTAAAATAAAAAATGGTTTCTATCCTAAATAGAGTGTGCAAGTGCACCAAACACACCAAACAAAATGTTCAATTATTAAGTTTGAAATCAAAATGTTGTTTACTTTAAAACTGGACATAAAATAAAATTTTCATTTTATCCTCCAAAATAAAATGTGTAACAAACAAAAGTTTCTTCCATGCTACAACTTGTAAATAAAATATCAATAACAAAAAGCCCTAGATTTTGAAATTAGAGATCATCTTGATATAGGTTACTAAGATTGATAACCAAACTATATTATTTACAATAAGCCAATACACATTGACAATAGCTATTCAAGAATTGGAAACCTCTTCCACTATGTTGTTGAGATCTTCATCTACTTTGGCAACACATCTAAAATTTTGGTTGATTCAGCTTTATTCCTTTCTTCTTTGGTAATCAGGAGGATAAGTAAATTTGGCTTCCTTATGCTTCTAGTATTTGGGCATCTATCTCAGGAGATTAAATCATTTTGTAGATAGTTGTGGCTCTTTATTAAGAAGATGAATAATTCTAATAGTATGATTGCATCTTTTTACTAAGAAATTACATCAAAATTAATGTGATTGCATCAAATAATCCTTCATGCACAAAAATAATAAAATGATGTCAAAAAATAGAAAAAATAGAGCACCAATAAAAAATGGCCTATTATAACATGCAATTACATTGTATGATCCACATATTTGACAATTAATCAGACAAATGGAAAATAAAATATCCAGAATGTTCGATTACGGAGAGGGAGGTGCTGAATCAGTAATCACCGATTCCAAATACCTAAAAATGTTTTCTTCCATTAACTCAAAATCATCCTGGTTAAACACAATTCACTATTTACCGACAATAGTATAAAAACTTTGATAATTAGTAAATCAATCACATAAATCATTCATCACATGTAACACTAGTATTTAACATGGAAAAAAAACTTTGGGAAAAACCATTGTGGGAATTGTCACCCATTGAGAAAATACTCTTCTAAAGTACACCTGGGTAAGAGCCAATCCAGTTAAAGATTACAATACATACTATTAGGTGTGACCCGGTCAAGGGACTTACCTCAGATATATTAGGATCTTCACCCTGTTAGGAATGGCTTGGTTAAAGGGCTTCAAACACTCTTTAGAATGTTACCTTTTGAAAGGATTTTAAAATAAGACTATTAAGTCTATTGTGTTAAGATATTTCTTTGTTACAAATTCTAATAAGAAATAGTAAATATATTGACCTATAAATTTGAAACTATCTTCACATAACTAGATCCTTTGTGCGCTCTTCTATCTTCACTTCAATTCTTCACTTTCCACTGGCTTCAACACTTCATCAGATCCTACTTTCTAACTTGGAATCTCTATGTTCCTTCTTCATTGCTTTAGTCGGTGAATCTTCAACTCTTCAATTTTCCAACAATTTTTTCATACAAATCCATCCTTTATATAGACATTTTCTAGCACTTAATCTTCTCTATTGCATTTTCCTTTGATCAATCTTGACTCTCCAATTCATTATACCTTGAATCTAGATCTCAGTAACATGTTTTCTTTTCACAAAGGAACCTAAACTTTCTTGAAACTTGTTCCTTCTATTTTAATAGTCTAGATCTAAGCCATAGATCATCATCATGAATTTTCTTAATCGTAGATCTCTCTAACTAACTTTCCTTATCATCATGATCATTTGGCTCATCATAGATAATCATTAAATGTCATTCCAATCCTTGTATTTAATTATTGTTCCTTTCTCGGTAGATAACTCTTTTATTTTGATTAACTTTTCTTGGTGCCTAAAAATTTTCTATTCAGTGTCCTTAGATCCTTTACCTTTACTGAGTGACTTTTCATTTTTACCTTTTACCTTTACCGAGTGATATTTCCTACTCTATAGCCAAAACTCTTTTTCTTACTGACTTGACAAATCTTCATTATCATGCTTTACCGACTTGATATAATCATATGTTAGGTAGGAAATAATTTTATCATCGTAACCTTACCATTTTTTGATCTATATCAATTGCCCAATTAAGTTTTTCAATGTCATAACATCACTTTTCTTCATCTTTTTAACTCATTCAACATATATCATATATCTAATGATATGGAAACATAATATAAACTAGAAATCAATTGCTTGACATCAATGGCAAGACATTAACTGATCTAACCTTTCTACTATATCATATTCCTCTGATCTTGGTTGGTCTTCTTCATCATCATCTTCATCAGTTATAGTAACATAGAAAAGTGTCAAAAAGTACATAGTGATTACAATGAATAACAAATAGTTGTAACAATTAATCATGTAGATGTAGTGATTAAACTATAATTTCATCAAATCATTATAGGTTCCTGCACATAAAATAAAAATCATGAAAAAATAGAAGGGAGTGCTTCATGTCAGGTTCACCTGATGTTGCAAGGGTAAAATTTTATATAAGTTTATAAACTTGCAATACCAATTATTAGATCCAACCACAAAGGTATTTTTTACTACAAAACCTACACGTTACACAAGAGAGATATAAAAAATGGATGAAAATGCAAAAAAAAATATCAATTCAATATCAAATACAAACATTCCAACTAAATTGATCTCTCTCGGTCTTATTTCAATGCAATGTGGGCTCATAGATATTGCTCCAATTATGACAACATGAAAATTTAAAGATTATGGTTGTGATATTATGAGAATTATGCCTCATTATATAGAATTATGGACTTCAATCAGGGTTGAGTGATTCGATAGATACTCAAATTGATTGAATAGATGACTAAGCTTGATTGAATAAATGATTGTGACTAATTGATAGTTAAGTGGTTGCATCAAATAATTGATTGAATAGTTAACTCAATTGATTAAGATTGGACTAAATACATTAGACAATGAACTCACTGCATGACTAAGAAGACTGAATTGAATTACAAGTAAAACTCAATCAAACAGAAAGAAGAACTGTTAGTTAGTGATAGTTAAAAGAGGTAGAATTGGAGGATTAATTATTATTAAAAAGTTCAAAAATTTATTTAATAATTCATTTGAGGAATAAATAAATAAATAAAATTTATTTATTCTTAAAGGAATTAGTTGACAAAAAATTAAATAAACTAATGATTTTAGAAGACCAAGTTAAGTAATTTAAAATATCACATAATTATGGTCATAATAACAATGAGGAATATTTTAATTAAATAATACAATTATCTAATTAAACTTAGAGAAAGAGATTAATTAAATAATAAAAAACTATTTAATTAATTCTTAGAGGAGCAAGTAGGGAAGCTTGTTAGAATATTAATTAGAAACTAAATAATTAAATAATTATTTAAATATATCAAATTATTTGAATTGGAGAGAAATATTGAATTTGAAATTCAAATTAAGAAGAAAGCCACAGATTAATCAAATAATAAAGATTATAATTTAATTAATTAAGATAAATTATTTAAAAATATCAAATTATTTGAATTGGAGAGAAATAATGAATTTGAAATTCAAATTAAGAAGAAAGCCACAGATTAATCGACTAATAAAGATTATAATTTAGTTAATTAAGATAAGCATTAATAAAATGATTGCAAGAAGGTGGTAGGACAATTTTTAGTGTCTACACTAACATTTCCGAATGGTACATAGTTTTTCTATTGTCTTAGGGTAATATAATAGGATTTGGAATCTTAGTTGGCCTAATTTACAATATTTAACATGCTAGGATGTTTTGGATAGTCGAAAAGTACTATTTTTATGGTATTTAGGGTCCTAGATCAAGTACCTATTGTATAAGTATATTTTGAGATCAAAATCATCAAAACATCCTTAGTTATTAGACATTTCGTGAGGTCTTAATGAGTGTAGATATATTTGATATTTAAGGGTTTGTATTATGGACTTGTCACATTCAATTTCCACTTTCGCAAACTCATTTATGAGCTTGAAGATTCCCACAAGGTACTTTTGTAATGATTTTAGTTTACGTGTACAAGTAAATTTTTTATCTCCAAAATTCTCACATGTGTGAGAACTTATGAGAGGGTGTATCTCATAGAATAAATGAGAAGGTGAAAATAATCACCTCATCATTCAAGGGGTTTTAAACTAGCCTAATGTTTTTCATATAATGAAGGATGGTCTAAGGGTTCCTTTTCTTAAACTCATTTCTTTTATTTTATTTGAGAGACATGTATAGAAGGAGAGGATTGAAGCAGACTTGGGAGAATAAAATTGAAGATCATCCAGAACACTTTCTTCTTAGTTTGTCTCTATAAAGTGGACATGAGGTTATATATGTTTTCCTTGAGTAATTTTGTTAACTGTATGTACATTGTAATTGAAATCTTTTGTGGATTTTTTGTGCAAGATTTTTTGGGTTTGATGTGAGTTCACTTGTTATTAATTGTATCTCCCACTTGCTTACATCATTCCAAGTAGGACATGGAGAGAGGGAGAACCTTCAATGGGGTTACTTCACTCATGAGATTGAGTTGGGTATCAGTATCCATGTGTAAGAGTACTAATACATATTTAAATTTTGGTGAAATTGTGCAAGGAGGGAGTGATGATAAGAGGCCTTGTGAAGGAATTTGATTATAGAAGAAATATATTTATTACTTATCCCCATTAATTCAGATGTCCCATCATCTCTCTCAACGAGTCAACTTATAAACTTGTTCATGTGATTGTTTGAAACCATTATATGAGTCATCTTGTTAATGTTCATGTGATTTTTTCAAACCTCAAACTAAGGTTTTTCATTATCTCCATGTGTGTGTGTGTGTGTGTTTTACAATTTTCTATGGTCACATCTTTCTATGTATTATTGTGAATACTAAACTTCCTAGCTTAATGTGACTTGTTTCTCGAGTCTAGGATGGACAATATGTTGCACCGTGGCATTTGAAAAAGAATTATTGTCATGTGTAGGTTAGAGGAGTTTTAGCAAGTTGTAGATTTAGGAGGGTTACCTCTTTATTGCCTAGAAATGTTTTGTAAATATTTGAAATGTAAAAATCCTTCTTTGAAAAGTAACGAATATAATGTTGAAAATTGAAATAAAATATATTTTAAAAGTGTGTGCAAAACCCTTTTTAATTACATACTTACAATTAGAATTTCACTAATGTATTCTAATACAATTTTATTTTAGTATGAATGATGACAAAGGAAATACTTCTATTGCATATTTCATTTCTTGTACCACGCTCTACTAAAATAAAATGAAAGGTATGTTTTACTTTGGAAATGTACCATTTTGTGTGTATTTTATTAGAAATAAATTATCTAAGGAAAGGATATCTTTTATTTTATAAAATAAATAACTATTTAAAATAGTGGTGGTTATGTTAATATTTGAGATTCTAATCAATTATCCTTCTAAAATATAACAATGGAACCTTAATCAACTTTGTAAGGTGCATTACTCTATGTATTTAAATATCAATGGTAGGTTATAGATGTATTTGTAAATATGTTCATAATTTTATCCTACCTTTGCCCAAAAATTACCAAATGAAAATAGTTACAAATTTTACTTTTATAAAAAGAAAAGTATTCAATAAATAAATAATGAGGCATCAAGCTAGAGTTCACGTGTCCATCACCTATAAAATATATGTATTTCCTAGTAAAAAAATTGTGCTAGTGTATGGAATCATAGTAGGAGTTCCTATGCCCCTCCACTAAAAATATTGTCAAAAAATTATATTAGTTATTGGTATCCATCTCTTCTTTAGCTTTCCCCTAGAGGCCTACAACTTCTTGTTCACTTCAAACACTTGTCTTGTTATCCTAGCCACCATCACTAGGTTTTCATCTTCCTCCTTGCTGCATAAGTATGCATACTAAAACCCTAATCTATAACAAATGGGTTTGTAATTCTCATGCTAAGTTTAGGGTTAATTGGTTTTTCTTGAAATAATAAAAGATATATTTTGGGTAACTTTATGTAAGGTAGTCCTTTTAGGGGAAATTAATGAATGAATGATTTTAATGTATACAACACAATAGCTATGTTATTCATTTTCATTAAGCTAAAATTTCATTCTTGCATATGCGCTCTACAAAAAGCACATACGTGAATTGATGGAAGAAGATTCCCATTATCATACTTTATTAAATGGGTTATTTTTTCACCCACTACCAATCCCATGCTACCTCCCATGAAATGAAAATCTATAACTTTAATTATGATAAGAAGACCATTTAATTGACCTATGCCTATTTAAACAATATCCATCAGATGCAATATCCTAATGGACTGAGAATAACAACCTCAATTAACCTTCATTCTCATTTCTATATCAAATCTCTTACTATGAATCTTAACTAGGAAGATAGTAATTTAGACAGTCCTATCTTCATTGAATAAATGGTGCATGTCTGCAACTTTCTAACCTTGAAAAATATTTCCTAAAAAATGCACACATTTTCATAATTTGTGACTTCCATAATAAAGTTTCATTCCATCTCTAGTGCTAATTTATTGCAGAACATGCAAGTTCTTTCTTCCTAGACTTCCTTGGGTATCTTCCAACTATTCGTGTCACATCTATAATCATTTAATAAATTATTGAATTGTAAAAATAAAAACATTTACTTTCCTTTAATACTAACCCTAAATATATTTTATTCCCTATGATCCCAAAGTGAGTTTATGTAGTATGTTTTAACCAATATTTTTATGGTCCCATATAAGGATTAGGTATTTGGTCATGTGACACCCTAAAATCATGACTTTATGATTTTTTATTATATTAAATTTGAATTACACTAGTATAATTTAGAAATTATATTAAGATTCATTAAAATTAAAATTTATATTCTATTATAATTATTATAGTTTAAAATATAATTTCTAATAATATAATATTAAAAATAAAGATTCTTATTTAAAAGCCTTTATTGAATACTATTATCATATTTGAAATCATATTTGTGCACCTTAACTCTAGATCTCTATGTTTTGATTAGGGGAAAATTGGTTTTACATGGACAAGAAATCCAAATTTAGTACAACACAAAATAATTAGGAGAGCCAATAACAAACCAACAATAAGTCCAATGCCAAGCAAAAGGGACCAAAAAATAGGGAACACCATCCCAAACGAATTCTAAACTATTGACTAGATCCAAATTCTTCTGAATATAATTTATGTTAATGCTCCTAAACCTAATGACTTAACTATGAATGTGGATAGCCTCCTTATCTTCATTGCATAACCTAGTAGTAGGACTAGGCAGGACATCCACCTTTACATTTTCATGAGCACACTAGTACATTTTGGTAAATATGTGACTACATGACTAAAAATTTTAGTCACACCACTAAAATTTTTAGTCATGTGACTAAAACTTATCAAACTATACTATTTTTTTGCAACTCACAAGTATAAATGACTAATTTGGTCATTGAGTAAATTCACGAGGTCAACCAAATTAAAATGACTAAATAAATAACTGAATAATTAGTCACCTAAATAAAAATGACTAAATAAAGGACCAAATAAATGACTAAATAGTCAGTCACTAATAGTCAATAACCCAAAGAAAAATGACTAAATAAATATTTATTATTACTCCTTTATAATAACATTTGATATTATAAACATAGACTAATATATAACTTAGAAGTTTCATTTCACTAGAAATTCTTGTTCATCAATAGACTAATTGTGTGAGAAATCCATCTACACCTGTATTATGCAAGAAATATGGCTTTAAGGTGATTTCAAAATCGATTGATAAACTCCATTTAGAGAACAGGTCTAGGTTGTCTTTGAACATCATATAAAATTCCTAATATTTATGGGCAAGCGGGTTCATTTAACAAGACTCATTTATTGCCAATTTTGGATAATCTCATTTTCTATATTTTTTGATTTTTTTTTTTGATGGGTTTCTTAGTTATAAGGTTGTTTAAGATGTAACTCCATTTTATGAATTTTACTTTTAACTCCATGTAATTGTTACCTATTTTTCACACATGTGAGAAATAAATTCCTTTACATCAGGTCTTAGGTTTGAATAGAAATAAAGAAAAAAAATGTAGGTGTTTGTCAAAGAATTAAGGATCAAAATGTCATTATATTGACTATATGCAAAATATTAATGCTAGAAGATTTGTACAATCCATTAATAACATAGAGAATGATGCTTCTAGATTTAATTTTGTATATATGATTTTTAGCATCAAAGAAAATAATGTTTTATATCACACTCTGTCATTCATCATGAGGATAAAGAAAGTCAAAATAATCATGTAAGATATGTAGTTGCAGACCTAGAATAAATAGAAGGTAAAAGAAGAAAGAGAGACATGAAATATAAAGAACCAATATGTCAAAATGTCAACCAAAAATAAAAATAAAAAAAAAAATAAAAATAAAAGAAAAAAATACAAAAGAAGAAAGAAATAATAAACAAGTGAAAAGTAAAGAAATAATACAAAGGAAATAACAAAGAAAATGAAAAGGATAAAAGATAAAAAAAAAAGAAGAAGAAACAGATGTAGATTAAATAATAAAAGAAGAGAAACTCATAAAATGAAGCTAATGCAAAATGGAAATATGAATAAAATGATAAATATGATATTATATACCATAAATACTATAAATAATGAATTACATGAACCCAATAGTTTTTGGTGCATTTTAGAGGTATTTTTTGTGCTTTGTTGTGTGTGTATGCATTTGGAGGAAATTTTACAAAATTTATTTTTGCTGTAAAACATTGTAATTGACTTTAGAGGGAAGCTTGGAAGTTTAATCAACAACTTGGTGTTTCACCTCCCACATTGTAAGGTTTTCTCTTTTGTAGAGAAAAAAATCAAAATTTCAATGTTTAATTGCGTTGTAAGGTTTTCTCGTTGTTTATAGAGAAGAAAATCCTCTTAAGAAAGAATCCATTAATTTATTTTACAACTTCCTTCATTACAATAATAGGTTTGGTCATTCTTCTTCTTTTTCTTCTTCAATTTTGCCTTTTATGGTGCCCTTCATTTTTTAGTTTGTAAATCTAGAGATTCTTTGTCTTTAATGCAGAGACTTTTGTTCAAAATGTAATAGTTTTAGTTATTTTTCTCAATATTTTTGTTAGTGTTTGGATTGATTTTTGAGATCCCTTTTGCTAACTATGCAAGATACTAGTATCATTCAAGAAAGGGAAGCACATTAAACAAAATTTCAATCTAAAGGTAGGGTTTTTAAGTGGAATTATTGAATCCCGAAACCTCATGATTCTCTTTGTTTTCTATTTGAAAGATGACTCATAAGAGTAATGAAATGCTCAGGGTTTTCCAAGGCAATAAGTGGGATTTCAGCCATCTAATTTCTTGTTCCATTTCTTCCAAGTTTATCAGCTATATTATCTGGGGCTTTTGTTGTGCACAAAATGTAATATTTTTTCTAATATGTAGCAAGTCAAAGCATTACATAGAATTACAATACCTACATCATTTCTTATAACTGAAATCATCATTGTTGTTATGAATGCTAATACTAGACCCCATAACCTATCAGATAGTTCCCATAACCTATTTTTCCATAAGTCAACGAGACTTCAATCCTTACAAACTAGATAAATATTAATAGATGTGAAAAAAATCTAGCTAACTAAGGAATCTCATAACCTACTCTCAGACGAGCTAAAGATAAACATAAATTTAAAATGATTGGAGTAGATTCTTGCCACTTGACATGTCAAATTTGACAAATTACTAACTATGTTAAAAAATGCTTTTGCAAAATAGGTAGCTAGGTATGTGGTCTCAAAAATCCTTTCAAGAGTACATCACTAATAGCTAAGTAGAGGTTACCAAAGTTGTCATTTTCAGTACAATTGCAAAGAACGTGTGGTAACTCTAAGCTCATTAGTGAAACATCAACAATGGAATCTCTCAAACTTTGCATGACTGACTTTGACTATCCACTTCCATTGTGCTCTATATTTTGAGAACTAATAACTGCTAATGATATCAGAAGTACTACAAGGAGACATCTAACAATAGCCTCAATGCCATCATGAACAAATGGTTTAGTATCCATCAATACTCTTAATTTTGTGATACCAAAATAATCTATAAACTATTATTATAATAAAGAAACTGACCCTTCATAATATTGTCTTCTTTGGCACTTCATTCAAAATAGTGATTATGAGCTCTCTTTTTATTTATTTTTAAAGGATTGTATCTTGGATTTTTTATGGAAGTTTTTCTATACATGTCATCCTTTAGGGTGCTATGAGGACCCCCTTTTTTAATTCTTTTCACGATCAGTTCTCTTAATACTTTATTGAACATAGTATTACATAGTAACCAATATCTTTTGAAACTTTAAAAATTAACTACTTCTAAATGTAAGATATTGATATATATAATCATCAAGTAGCTTGATCTGAAAAGAATTAAACATTAATATAGCCCACACAAAAAATTGAGGGAATACAATATGGTTATAATTTGAAATGAATGACCTATTTTTCAATTGAATTTGTGGTAATATCTTGAGCTAGTTATAGAAAATACCAGATGATATGCATAGGAAAAATTAGTATACTCATGATTATTTGATTGGTCTGATGTACCATTTGTGAGTTTTACATTATTTGGAACAAGCTCTCAATGAAGAATGCATTTGGAAAGTGAAGCATATTTCTCAAATTTTGTAGGATATATATTTTTTGATGGACTCTTCTTAAGATAATGACATTTGTATTAGATTTAGGCTAGTAAATAAAATAAACAATTTAATCAGCTAAAATGTTAACTCAAAGATCCAAATTGGTGTTCTTGATATTTATAGTAAAGAATAGTCATGGCCTCTTACTTTATTCATTCCATGAAATAAAATGTAACTCTAAAGCCAATTGAAGGAAGCATTTCAAAATAGTCATGGAAGATTTGGAAGTCATGTAGGTTCTCTTTCTAAACCATTGAGCTACTTAAGTATATTGTTGGGAGCCTATTTTGAATGCATATGTCACTTGAATGTGTTCTTTTGACCCCAGGTGTACCCTTTGGTTATTGATGTCAATTCATTTGTGTTCTTTCTCCTATTGATTGCCTCTTTAACTCATATTTTCCTTTGAAACAACCTCCAATGCCTTAGGGTTCCTTTCTTAAAGTGTCTTCTTTATCTACATGGCATATTTATCATTCATTCATGTCACTTAAATAGTAATAGAAACTTAGATGTTCTTGTACACTAATATTGTTAATAAAAAACTTTAAAAAATTTCCATAGGCACCTACCTTTTCCATCTCTGCCACTTAACTCATGTTATTATACCTCAGGCACTTATAGTCATGACTTATCACTTAAGTGATTTGTAACTCTTCATCGGTGCCTCCTACTATTTTTTTCATTTTAAAGGTACATTCACTACCTAGGAAGACAATCAGGAAAGGTCTATTGTTTTGAATGCCTGCAAGAAACATTTAGACACACCCATATTTCTCATTGGTGTGCCTTACATAGACTTGTGCCATAGGATTTCTACCAGAAGTTTCTTCCACTTGGAATCGCCTTAATAGCCTATATTTTCTTATTCCCGACACCAAACAGACCATGTTCCATTTTGATATTCTTACTACTTGAGGATCTTGCATTGTACTAATTGATAAGTATATCTACCTTAGATGCTTCTATTGGAAGTTTGTGCCTCTATGAATTACCTTAGTTTCCTATTTCATCTTGTTGTTGTGACGAAATAGACCTTCTAACTGTTGTAGGTACTTTTATATTCTCATTGAATGCTATAGTGGAAAGCTGAATGTGAAATCACAATATGTTTGATCATGCATACATAGTGTTCTATTCAGTTTAGGAAAATCAGGTCATCAAGTCACAAGAACAAATAGACTTTATTTTTAAAGTTTCCATATGAGTGTCCCATTCATAAAAAGATGCACTATTGTATACACTTCCAAGACTCACCAACATGTGTTGTGGCTAGGTATATAGAAATTTTATTTTCATAAATTGTTAGATTTAGATTTAGAATAGTTTATTTTTCTCTAAATCTATATAAAAATGATATTAATTATATTAAATATTTTCCTAGGATAGGCAATGAGACTGATAATTTAGTGGGTAAAGGCATACTTGTTGACCGCTTTTGACATGAAAATGAGACTATTTTCGTTATTGTCTAGGACTATAGTTTTGGTAGTAAAAATGATGAGTTTTCAATTTACAAATGATGGCCAAAATAGTTGTTGAAGAAGTTTTTTTTTAGTGACCGCAAACAAGATTATACTTGTATAAATGTGGAAATGTGGGTTTGAAATTATGAGTCAATATTAGTTAGAAACAATCTGATGAATCACTCTTTTGGAAGTTGGCGACTGGTTTGTTTTATCTGAAAGTCATGTGGTTTTGTCTCAGCATTTATTATAGTCATATATGGAAGTTTGTGAATGAATATAATGTTGATAATGATGAGTCACAAAAAAACATTGACATATGTGCAATGTGCAACTAAATGTGAAATTTTTAATGGCATAAGTAATGGTTTTTAAGTTTGTTGCATTTATTTGTGGTCTTTGGAAATTATTCATAAATGATAGAAAGTAAACAAGAGAAATTTTCATTTGTGGAATAGGTGTTGTCTTGTAGACCAGAAAAAATAAGAATATAATTTATCTTTCTTCCATTGAAATAGAATAGAGAGATGTTGTCTTTGTAGCTTGTGAATTTGATTTATTTCATGATTATTTAATTATTACTGATTATTACAAGATTTATGGAATGTGGAAATTTTATGCATTTAATTATTACATGATTATTTGCATTGGCAAGAAAAAAATGTCATTTATTGTGATGATCAAAATTGGCTCAAGATTTCAAAATCTCATATTCCAGACACATGGAAAGAATGCTAAATGAAACTTTCATTTCATTCAAATTTCAATGAAGAGTGATGATTTGTAGTATTGTGTAACTCAAGAAAACAACAAAGATCATCATGGAGCATCCTAAACCTTCAAATTTTTTATATTAGGGATAGGCTTTCCATAGTCTCTAATATAAATATTAAGGAATAATATTAGACTATATGACACCCCTTAGATGTATCAATGCTCTCTTTAGCCTTGAATCCAACACTATTATTAGACATTTTAAAAAATCTGTGAGTAGAAATAGAACAACCTCTTTACTCCTTCCTTTATCCTTGCCTATAATGTTTGGCACTTCATCATTGTTGATGTCACTAGTTCTCACATCTGATTGTGAGCTTGTTTTTTGCTCATTTCTACTTTCTCTTGGGTGACATTATACCCCTTTTGTAACTATCTTTATTCCTAAAGCAAGTAATTTTAGTGTTTATTCAATGAAATCATTCTCATTTTCACTTCTCTCAAGACCTTAGTTTCCCATAGAGTCATAGTGGGCCCTTTTATGCCTATTATGTGTTAAGAGTAGACAAATAAATTTATTATAATAATATGTAGAGTCATTATGATCCTTGTATGAAATCCTCATAGAATCATGCTTTGATAATCTAGCGCAACCTTAGGTGAACTTTCACTTGTATAACATGTCAGCATGACATCCTGCGTATTGACTCTATAGTGGTACAGAGGCTTCCTTGTAGAAAATAAGATGGAGTTACAAGTGTGAGCTTGTGAAAGTGAATTTTAGTTTAGCTTCATTTAGTTACAATCAATCCACAAAAGGTCATTTAATTACAACAAAGGTTAATTTTCAGCTATTTCAATTGATTACAAAGTTGAAAATTGAAACAAAGTTACGACATGGAAAATGAAGGTCTACATCTTTTTTTTTTATATTTCAATTGGGGGGTGTTTTAAATGGTTATGGAACTTATGGAAATAGGATTATATGAATAACTTGTATTGTAGGATTCTTAACCTTTTCCTAGGAGTGAGCTATTATTTATCATTGTCTTTTTCATTGTTCTTAGTGGGAATGCTTGATTTTTTAAAGCACAATTTTACCAATTCCAAACCATCTACAAACTTTGCTAAAAATATCCTTCACCATTTCTTACATCAATTTCTATCTCTATTATATCTCTTCTCTTATTACAAACCTCTTCCCTTCAAATAATAGTCACCTTGATTTCTTCTCCTCAATAACAATCATCTTTGTCTTTGTTGTTCTTAGTGTCTTGCAGTGAATTATAAAGGTAGGTCTTTCATTATTCAGTAGAGACACCAATTTAAAAAAGATATCTATAGAGAGATTACTCGTGAGCATAAGAATATATCAAGTAAGAGATAAATGCATGAAAGATATATAGAAATTTCATGTGATATAAGTTGTTGGATACAATTGTCTAAAGGAGTAATTATGTGTTGTCTTTGATGTCACACAAATGTCATATCAAGTGTCTACCAAGCTCAGTCGGTTAGCAAAGCAGTTCCCAGTGTTAACTAAGCTTCCTTGGTTATCGAAGGAAAGTTAGTGTCTACCGAGTTCACTCGGTCTCCAAAGGATGTTTTAGAATTTGTAGTACTTACCGAGTTCTCTCGGTCACCAAAGGAAATCTTTTTGGATTAGTGTTTACTGAGCAAGGTCGGCCCAGTAAAGGATTTTGTTAATTTGAGAAATAAATTTTGTTTGTTCCAGCCGACTGTTGTAATGATTAGTAATGTTTTGAGTGCCGACTTGACAATCCGAATGGTATATATAGAAGGTCAAGTTGTGAATTAGAAGTATGAAAAAAAAAAGAGAAGAAAAGTGTGTGAGTGAATTTTGAAGGATGATTAGATATCCTTGAAGAGTAGCAGAGATATATTTGATCAGGAAGGATCTAGTGAAGCAGAATAGAGATCTGTAATTAGCAATTCAGTTGCATCATTATTTAGGTCACTTCATTGTTACTTTCTTACCATTGTAGTAGTGATTTCAAAATCTCCTAATGGAGTTGGTTTAATAGCCATTTTGTAAATCCTCTAACAAGGTGATAGTTCTATTGAATTTTTTCAAGACCTCTTACAAGGCCACTCCTAGTAGGGTGATTAAATCCTCTAACAAGGTCACACCTAACAATGTGTTTTGTAACCTTTCACCGAGTTGGCTCCTAACAGGGCATCACTTCAGAAGAGTGAAAATTAGTAACTAGTTACATTGGTGGTTTCTCCCATATTGGATTTCCACGTAAAATCTGGTGTCTCTTGTGTTCATGATATTTTCTTTATTCATGTATGTTAATCACTGATGAATGCTTAAGAACAGTAATAATTAATACTCTCTACAATTACTGAATTTTAGCATTTCTCTGTATGTCAGTAGTAAATAATTGAATAAGACATCTAGGGGATCAGTGGTAATATTTTGTGGTTAACTTATTCACCCCACCCCTCTCAGTTACTACATCCATATTTCCAACAATTGGTATCAAAGCTTTTGGTGCTTGCAGGAAGGGTTTCAAGGACCTAACCTAAAGATCAGGATGTCTTACAAGAGAGAAATTCCAAGGCTTAATAGAGATAACTTTTCAGCATGGCAAGGTCTCATGAGACTTCATCTGGCTTCCATTGGTGATTTAGGATGCAAATATATTGATCAAGAATATACTGTTCCTACTGGGACATTAACTGTTGAAGACATTGCAGAGAAAAAGAACCATAACACCATGATGATAGATATTGCATCAGCTCTTAGCTATGAAGAATTTGATGAGATCAAAGATTGCACAACTACCTATGAAATGTGGAACAAGCTGAAGAAAATTTATGGTGGTGATGACAATGTGAAAAGAGCTAAAGCAGAAAGCCTAAGAGGATAGTTTGATCAGATGAAGATGAAAGAAGATGAAAATGTTGCAAAATATGTTGAAAGGATCAAGGTGAGTGTTAGTGCAATCAGAGCTTCTGGAGGAAAAATTGATGATGAAACTATTATAAGTAAGGTGCTTAGAACATTGCTTCCTATTTATGCAATAAGAGTATCTGCTATTCAAGAAAGAAGATGTGAACAAAATCACAATATAACTTTGGATGCCTTAGTTGGAAGATTGACAGCTTTTGAATTAGATAACTATGACAACTATGTTCCAACTTCTAAAAATATTGAATCAGCATTTGAGGCCAAACTTTCACTTAAGAAAGGTAAGAAAATATAGTCAGAAAGTGAAGAAGAATCAGAGGAAAGTTTAGACAGTGATCTTGAAGTTATTGAAGCATTACTTGCAAAGAAATATACTAGAGGCAGAGGTAAATACAAAGGTAAAACTCCCTTAATCTATTTTTCATGTGAAGAAATTGGTCATATTGCAGCTAGGTGCCCAAACAAGCAAAGCAAAGATGAGAAGAAAGGTCACAAGTACAATGGCAAGAAGAATTTCAAGTCATTCAAGTATAAAGGTAAGAAAACATGTTTTTTGGCTAAGGATTTTGATGATAGTGAAGAAGAAATTGTCTTCATTGCTGTAAAAGATGAATCTGATGATGATGAAGATGAGATGGCACTTATCTCTCATTTAAGAAAAAATGATACATGGATTATAGATAGTGGATGCACACATCATATGACTGGTGACAAAACTAAGTTTGAGCATTTTGAAGACTATGATGGTGGTAGTGTAAGGTTTGGAAACAATGAACCTTGTTGTATAAAAGGAAGAGGATGAATTTCATTAAACAAAGAACTTATATGTGATAATGCATATTGGGTTGAAGGACTAAAACATAATCTTCTAAGTGTGGTACAGCTAATCAACAGTGGACTCAAGGTTGAATTCATGAATGGCAAAGCAAGACTACTAGATGAGAAAGGAAAATTGATTGATTCAGGCAAACAAACCAAAGGTAACCTGTTTTATCTTGATCTTGGTGAATGCTCATGTTTTATTTCTCAAATTGAAGAAAGTTGGTTATGGCACAAAAGGTTATGTCATGTAAATTTTGATAATATGGTAAAAATAAGCAAATTCAAGAAAGTAAGAGGTATTCGTACTTTGAAGAAACTTGATGTTGGTCTATGCAAGAATTGTCAAATTGGTAAAATGGGAAAGACTAGCTTTAAAAGTAAAAACTATCAATTTGAAGATATTTTGGATATTGTGCATATTGACTTGTGTGGACCTATTGGAATTGAAAGCTATACTAGAGAAAAATTCATTATTCTCTTTGTTGATGATTACTCTAGAATGATGACTGTTATGTATTTAAGAGAAAAGTTAGAAGCATTTGAGAAATTCAAATGGTATTTGGTAAGAGTAGAAAAGGAAATAGGAAAAAGAATGAAGTGCTTGAGATCAGACAAAGGTGGTGAATTCATCTCCCAAGAATTCAATAATTTCTGCATTGAAAGAGGAATCAAAAGATAGGTATCAGCTCCAAGAACTCTTGAGAAGAATGGAATAGATGAAAGGAGGAACAGATCTATCATGGATTGTGCAAGGACTCTAATGATTGAAAAGAACATTACTATGAAATACTGGAAGGAAGTTATTAGCACTACAGTTCATACCTTGTACCGGGTACAGTTGAGGAAAGACACATTCAAAACTCCTTATGAGTTATGGTATGGCTATAAACCCAATGTAAGTTACCTAAAAGTATTTGGTAGTAAATGTTACATCTTGAAAGAATCTAGAAAAGGCAAATTTGATGTAAAAGGTGATGAAGGAATATTTTTGGGATATTCTTGCAAAAGTAAGGCATATAGATGTCTAAATTTGTCTACTCGCAAAATCATAGAAAGTGCACATGTGAAAGTAGATGAGTTTGCAAAAAAGACTGAAGAAGAAAGCAAAAGGGAACCAGAGGATTACAGAAGATTTGTTTACATTGAACCTGATACATTGCCAGACACATCTGTCAATAAGGAGACTACATCGACCAAGCCTAGTATAGTAACTGAGTCACAAGAAGAAGTTCAGACTGAGTCACAAGAAACTGAGTCTCAGCCTGAAGCTACCGAGAAAATATCTACCGAGCCCAAGCAAACTGAACCTGAAGATGAAATTCAAAAAGATGACAATGTAACTCATTCAAGAAGAAAGGAACCTGTATTGGCCAAGTATGTTAGGAAGCATCATACACCAGATCAGATTATTGGAAACAAATTAGATGGCACTATGACAAGAAGTAAACTAAAAGGTACATGTTTACTTGCTGATTTTGAACCTAAAAATGTCAAAGATGCATTGGAAAATGAAAGTTGGATTGAGGCTACGAATGAAGAAATACAGAAAATAGAGAAAAATAAGACATGGACTCTTGTACCTAGGCCTAAAGATAAAAATGTAATTGGGACAAAATGGGTATTCAGAAATAAGTTGAATGAAGATGGTCAAGTATCAAGAAACAAAGAAAGATTGGTATGTAAAGGATATTCTCAAGAAGAAGGTATAGATTATGGAGAGACTTTTGCTCCTATTGCAAGATTAGAAGGTGTAAGGACTCTACTTGTATATGCAGCACATAAAGGATTAAAGGTATATCAGATGGATATAAAATCTACATTTCTCAATGGTATTCTTGATGAAGAAGTCTACATTGAGCAACCTGAAGGTTTTATTGATCCAGACAAAAGGGATATGGTCTGCAAGTTACACAAAGCATTGTATGGTCTGAAACAAGCCCCTAGAGCATGGTATGAAAGATTACATAACTATATTACTCAGATTAGTTTCAAAAGAGCTAATGACAATAGTAATTTATACATCAAAGAAGGACCAGATAAGAAAATTGTTTTGGCTGAAATATTTGTGGATGATACTGTGTTTACAGGGAATGATGATCAATGCAAAGAATTTTAAGAGCAAATGAACAAAGAATTTGAAGTGTCTATATTTGGTCAGATAAAATTCTTTGTTGGACTTCAAATTCAGCAGAGCAAGAATGGTATCTACATTACTTAGTCTAAATACATCAAGGAAATACTTAAGAAGTTTGGTATGGAAGATTCAAAACCAGTCGGTAACCCCATGTGTACTGGACTGAAGCTTACAAAAGATGATGATTCAAAAGAAGTAGATTAGATCTTATACAGATCAATGATTGGAAAATTATAGTATGTAGTGCATACAAGGCCTGATATTGCCTTAGCAGTTGGCATAGTAGCAAGATTTTCAGCAAAACCCAGAGAAAATCACATGATGGCAATCAAAAGAATCTTGAGGTACTTGAGAGGAACTAAAGATTATGGCTTGTGGTATAAATTTGGAGGCAATCTGGACTTAAAAGTGTTTACTGATGCTGATTGGGTAGGAAACATTGATGACAGAAAGAGTACAAGTGGTGGAGCATTCTTTCTTGGCAAGAGGTTAGTATCTTGGACTAGTAAAAAGAAAAATTACACATCCCAATCTGCAGTAGAAGCAGAATACATTGCTACAGCAGTAAACTGCTCTAATATTGTTTGGTTCAAACAGTTATTGGAAGGCATGAAAGTTGAGATCAAAGAACCAGTTGTTATGTTTTGTGATAATACAAGTGTAATAAATATTTCAAAGAATCCAGTAATGCATTCCAAAACCAAAAACATTGCTATAAAATATCACTTTGTCAGAGAATTGGTGCAGGACAAGGAAATTAGATTGGAATATGTGCATACAAAAGAACAAATTGCAGATATCTTCACCAAGCCATTACCTAAGGATGCATTCTTGTATCTAAGAGGTAAGTTAGGGGTCATTCCCCTATCCGAGGCTCACTAAATTGAGTTTTAATAATGCATCAACTAGAGCATGTTGAAGATTAGTCAGTTGATACAGCATAGTCAAGGAATCATTGCATATGAATCAGTACTTAAGGTACATTGGTATTCTCCGAAAGTGTGTTATCTTTGGCATGTGTTGTCAAAGAGGGAGAGTTTGCTGTCATTTATTTCATGAAATTTTTAAGAAGGAGAATTTAAAAAGAAAAGAGGGAGAGTTTTCAGTCAGAGAAAGAAGTTTGCTGACAGAGGGAGATGTGAATCAGAATGAAGCTAAGGATATGTTCCTTATTCTATGCTTGCTATGAAATTTCATTGTGCTATGACATATTGTGTTGCCATCAATGCCAAAGAGGGAGATTTTTGGATACAATTGTCTGAAGAAGTAATTATGTGTTGTCTTTGATGTCACACAAATGTCATATCAAGTGTCTACCAAGCTCAGTCAGTTAGAAAAGTAGTTCCCAGTGTCTACTGAGATCAATCGATCAGCAAAGTAGTTTCGAGTGTCTACCGAGCTCAGTCGGTCAGAAAAGTAGTTCCCAGTGTTAACCAAGCTTCCTTGGTTATCGAAGGAAAGTTAGTCTCTACCGAGTTCACTTGGTCTCGAAAGGATGTTGTAGAATTCACAGTACTTACCGAGTTCTCTCGGTCACCAAAGGAAATCTTTTCGGATTAGTGTTTACTGAGCAAGGTCAGCCCAGTAAAGGATTTTGTTAATTTGAGAAATAAAGTTTGTTTATTCTAGCCAACTGTTTTAATGATTAGTAATGTTTTGAGTGTAGACTTGACAATCTGAATGGTATATATAGAAGGTCAATTTGTGAATTAGAAGTATGAAAAAAAAAAAAGAGAAGAAAAGTGTGTGAGTGAATTTTGAAGGATGATTAGATATCCTTGAAGAGCAGCAGAGATATATTTGATCAGGAAGGATCTAGTGAAGTAGAATAGAGATCTGTAATCATCAATTCAGTTGCATCATTATTCAGGTCACTTCATTGTTACTTTCTTAACATTGTAGCAGTGATTTCAAAATCTCCTAACTGAGTTGGTTTAATAGCCATTTTGTAAATCCTCTAACAAGGTGACAGTTCTATTGAATTGTTTCAAGACCTCTTACAAGGCCACTCCTAGCAGGGTGATTAAATCCTCTAACAAGGTCACACCTAACAGTGTGTTTTGTAACCTTTCACTGGGTTGGCTCCTAACAGGGCATCACTTCAGAAGAGTGAAAATCAGTAACTAGTTACATTGGTGGTTTTCCCATATTGGGTTTCCACGTAAAATTTGGTGTCTCTTGTGTTCATGATATTTTCTTTATTCATGTATGGTAATCACTGATGAATGCTTAAGAACAGTAATAATTAATACTCTCTACAATTATCGAGTTTCAGCATTTCTCTGTATGTCAGCAGTAAATAATTTAATAAGACATCTAAGGGATCAGTGGTAATATTTTGTGGTTAACTAATTCACCCCCCCCCCCCCCCCCCCCCCCCGCCCCCTCTCAGTTACTACATCCATATTTCCAACAATAAACATCAAGAAATGTGACCCCATTCAGAATTTGTGTGAGTCTGTTTCCTTCTCATGACAACATACCTAGTGGATATAACTTGTTAGAATGATTTTAGAATAACTAAGAGGGGGTGGGGGGTAGGGGGGGGTGAATTAGTTATCCTCAGGTCCTGATGTACCAAATTAAATTTCAAATACTTCAAAAATCTTAGATCTATTCAAGAATTCACTCAGTCATCACTAAAACTATTCTACTCAACAAATAGTGTCTTCGCTCGATTAATTATCTAAGACTCAGAAATTACTAACACTTGGTTGACACTAAAATTTACTCTTCTTATATTGGCACTTAGTCCACACTAGAATCACTCAGCTTAAACTAAATTTCTTCTCTTCTTCTCAGTTAAGCTTGTGCTTCAAATCTATTGACTTCTTCACTTAGTGTTAAAGATAAATAACACATCACCTTGTCAATGTGAAAGCTAATCAAGTACCCATTATAGTGTCACATAACTAAACCTTTCCTTAGGTCATCTTGTTATCTTCACTTTTCAAATCCTCTTCATCAATCAAAAGATATGGTACTCCCTCTGTCATCTTTCTTATGACTGATCAACATCTTATGTGTTACACTTCACAACTTTAGGTAATTCCTAAAGTGTGACCTTTACATCAATTTTTTAGATATTCTAATTTGTTCCATTTGAGGCAATGCTCCTATATGATTCTATGTATCCTTAGTTATGGGAATCACCCATAATTTACCTCTTAGGTATTCATGTGCATCTGTAGTTAATTCTATAGTGAATATATCTGCTAAATGTTCCTTTGTATTCACATACTCCAGTCCCACTTCTTTATCTTGAACTAGCTCTCTTGAGTAATGATACTTGATAGCAATATGCTTAGTCTTAGTGTGCATCATAGGATTCTTTGATATATTGATAGCACTTGTGTTATCACATAAAATAACAATTGGCTCAGTGATTTCTTTCTTCATACTTTTTAACAATCGCTTAATCCACACTAAATTTGAACAATTCATTGTTGTGACTACATATTCAGCTTCTGTTATAGATTGGGAAATACAATTTTCTTTCTTTCTTTTCCAAGAGAATAATCTCTTTCCTAGAAAGAATGTGCCACCACTGCTACTCTTTATGTCATCTACATTTCCTTCCCAATCTGCATTAGTGTAAAATTTCAATTCAAACTTGTCATTCTTCTTGTAATACGGTCCATAGTCCTTTGTTCCTTTTAGATATCTCAATATCCTTTTCACTTCCATCATGTGACTCTCCTTGGGATTTGCAAAAAATATTGCAAAAATCCCAACTACTAAGGAAATATCTAGTTTTCTATGGACAACATATTGTAACTTTCCAATCATAGACTTGTACAAGGTTTGATTCACTTCAGTTGTATGATCAATTTTTTATAGTTTTTGTCCAATATCCATGTGTGTACTTACTAGTCTATAATCCTCCATACCAAAATTTATCAGTATCTCCTTGACATACTTATATTGTGTAATATAGATACCTTTCTTCATTTGATAAACCTACAAACCAACAAATTATTTGATCTCACCAAACATAAATATATCAAATTTAGTTTGCATCTCATTTGAAAATGTTTGACATAGGGCATCTTGTCCTCCAAATATGATATCATCAACAAAAATTTCAGCTAACAATATCCCTCTACCTTTTCCAGTCTTCAAAAATGGATTCATGTTGTCATTTTCTCTTACAAATCCAATCTTTATCAGGCAATTTTACAATCTTTCATACCATGCTCTAGGGGCTTGTTTCAATCCATATAGTGCCTTGTGTATTTTACAAACAATGTTATTCTTTCTCGGATCAAAAAATCCTTCTGGTTGTTTAATGTATATTTCTTCTTCCAATATTCCATTCAGAAATGCAAATTTGACATCCATTTGATACGCTTTGAATCCTGTAAAAGATGCATATGAAAGTAGAATTCTCACTCCTTCCAATCTTACAACTAGGGAAAATGACTCCCCATAGTCAATGCCTTCTTCCCATGCACATCCCTTTCATACCTATCTATCTTTGTTCCTAGTGACTTCTCCATGTTTATTTAGCTTATTTTAGAACACCCACTTTGTTCCAATAACATTCTTGTCTTGTGGTCTTGGTACTAGTTTCCAGGTTTTGTTCTTTTCTATCTACTCAATTTCTTAATTCATAGCTTGAATGAAATCTTCATTCTCCAAAGCATCTTTCACTATCTTAGGGTCAAATTCACATAACAAGCATGTTTGATCTTTCAACTTAATTCTTATCATGACTCTAGATTATTTAGTTCAAATGTTTTTTTCTGGCTTATGATGTCTTCTCACATATTGTGCCAATGTAGGCTCAGATCTCCTTTCTTCTTGTTCTAGATCTTCAGGTTCATCTTATATATTTTCTGCCTCATCTTCGGATTTATAAGCAACATCCTTCTAATGCTCATCATTTTCCTATTGTTTCTCAGCAAGTTCATGTTGTTGCTCAACATCTTTGATTTCTTTTTAAGGTATACTACCGGCCTCTCCTTCTTCCATGTATACAAAATATCTATAACCTTCAAGTTCTTGCTTGCACTCAACTTTATTCTTTTCTACATATTCATCAACTCAAATGTTTGCACTTTCCACAAGTTTGTTAGTGTTAGAATTCAAACACTTGTAATATTTTCTCTAAATGGAATATCCTAGGAATATGCCTTCATCACTTTTAGCATAAATTTTTCCATTCCTATTTTCCTTTAGTATATAACATTTTCTTCCAAAGACTTTTAATTATTTTACATTAAGTGCATAACCATGCCATAATTCAAAAGGTATAGCATTTGTACATTTTTTATTTGTACTCGATTCAAGGTATAAATAGTTGCACTTACAACTTCTCAATTTATTTTTGTGCAACATTCTTCTCTATCATCAGTGTTCTAGCACAATACATAATTGATCTATTTCTTATGTCTGTTATACCATTCTGTGGAGGTTTCCTTGGTGTAGAAATTTCTCTCTTTATTCCTCTATCATTGTAGAATATGTTGAACTCATTTAACATGAACTCTCCTCCTCTATCAAATCTCATACATTTCAATTTTTTACCTATTTCTTTACCAACTTTTTCCAAATACCTCTTAAACAATTGAAAGTCATAAAATTTCTCTTTCAGAAACATCACAAACATCATTCTAGAATAGTCATCATCAAAGATAATTAAATATTTATCACCATAATAAATTTTCATGCCAATAGGTCCACAAAGGTCAGTATGAACCAATTCCAAAATATTATCAGAAGTATATGTCTTTTTCTTAAAACTGGACTTTGTCATTTTTCCCAATTGACATTGTTTACACATCATATTATTAGGTTTCTTCAACTTTGGTAAAACTCTAACTTCCTTCATCTTACTAATATTTACCAAATTGTTAAAGTTCACATGACACAACCTCTTATGCCATAACCATACATAATCAAATTGTGCAAACAAATATGTTTCTTCAGATAGGTGTAGATAGAACTAATTACCTCTTGTCTATTCTCCACTTCCAATTAGTTCACATGTGGCATCAAATATTTTAGCCTTCTTGTGATGAAACTCAACTTGGTAACCAGTACTATTCAACTATTCAACACTTAACAAATTATAGTTAAGTAATCATTATCACATCTGATCTTATCAGTCAATCTTATTGATCCTTTTTCCCTTTATAGGACATGGTGCATCATTGCCAAACTTAACACTTCTACCTTTGTAATGATTTAAGATTTCAAACTTGATTTTATCACTAGTCATGTGATGTGAGAAACCACTATCAATAATACATTTATCACCTTTACTCACATATAAAATAAGTGTAGTTTTCTCATCTTCATCAGAATCATCTTTCATAGCAACATAAACAATTTCTATATCTCAATCATCAAATTGATTAGGTTCACTGTCAGTTTCTTCTTCAACAATATAGCAAGACTTCTTACCTTTATCTTTGTAGTCCTTATACCTTTTTTGATCTCTGTCATTCCTTTTGTCTTTATACTTTCCCTCATCTTTGTTAATCTTGTTAGGGTATCTTGCTCCAATATGGCCAAATTTTTTACATGAAAAACATATTATAGGGAGTTTGCCTTTGAATTTTCCTTTTCCTCTCTGTAGCCTTCTAGCCATAAGTGCCTCAAGATCATCTAGATCATCATTAGAAGTGTCAATATCACTTTTGTTGTTATTGTCACTATTCACACATCTTTCTTTTCCTTTCTTAGACTTATGAAGAACCATTTGAGACTTGAATGTAGATTCAATATTATGAGTAGTGAAATTATCAAAATTTGACAACTCAAAAGTAGTAAGTCTACCAATAAGACCTTCCAAAGTTAGGAAGTTACCAAGAGTACATCTTGATTCTTGTATTGTAGAAACTCTAATAGCATAGATAGGAAGTAGAGTTCTCAAAACTTTTCTAATAACAATTTCATCATCAATGTTTCCATTAGCTCCTCCTCTAATAGAATTCACTACCTCTTTAACTCTTCCATAATATTGACCAATGTTTTCACCATCTAACATTTTTATTTCATCAAACTTACCTCTCAAAGATTTTAGATTTGGCTCTTAGCACATTTGTGTCCCTACCATAGATATTTGTGAGTGTATCCCACATTTTATTTGCATTAGTATAGTCCTTGATGTCTTCAAATTTAGGATAACTTAGGGCTGATGCAATCTCCAACATTTCTTGGTTGTATTCTTTATTTTCCTTCATTTCCTTAGTTGTCATAGGTGCAACAGCTAGTACATAATCTGTTGGAGATTTTCCAACAATTGAGTGCTGACTGTATGTTTGTCATTGATGAAAACATATGGTAAGTAGCATGTGTAGAAGAATTACGCAATAAGTCTTTAGTATATGTATCATGGACATGTTATCAACATGATATCATGGATGCAAAGGGTAACTATTAGTACAGATAGTTATATAGTATCTTGTGTCAGTAGTGCTCCTGATAGAGTAACATGCAATGTTCTATGAGTGATTGTCTATATAGTTATCATGGAGCCTTGCACATTTGGATATGTGATGAATTGATTTTAGTCATATTACATTCATGGATGTAGAGTCTGATGATCAATAGAAGTGAAGTTATGCAGTCACCATTCACCAGTAGTAGTTTCTTGTGTTTATTTAGAAGAGCTGACAAAGATTATGTTGGTACAGTAGTTGCACCTATCATTATGGTATGCACCCTTGGATTAGTGATTGGAGAAGAGTTAATAATGTTTGTTTAAGAGCGCATGATTTAATTCATCTTGAGGAGATAGACTTAGTTACTTTGGTAGATCCGATAGTGTGTAGCGTGCATCTACATTCATTAATATTGGATAGGTCCCAGAATGTGTTGCATGCTTAGTAGAGATGATAGAATTATTATTGGAGTATGTTATGGTTTCTCTAATATGATTTCAAGGTGGTTCTAATAGGATGAATTGATCATATCATTTAGAGGAATGATATTTATATGTAGTGATTTGTGATTGATAAGGTGTGGTTCAGATTTGATTGTGAAGAGCAGAGCAGAGTGTGTGAAGTATTGAGCCATCAGTAGAAGGTCTATGTGACCAAATAAAGTGTTTGTGCTATACATTGGAACTGATCTAGATAGAAAGTCAAAGAACAGTTCATCAAGATCCAGATATAGCGTATATCTATTATTCAGAAGGTTATAACCTTCACCCCTTTGAGCAGTGTGCTCTTAGACAATACATCCTCACCCCTAATAAGGTTAATTTTAAAATACTCCTAACAAGGTTCGACCCTTAACCAGGTCATTGTACTAAATACATTGTAAAGCAACTCCTAACAGGGTTAAGGATCTTCTAACAAGGATCATAATACACTAGTGTAGATTATTAGTGGGTGTCAATTCCCACTGGGGTTTTTACCTATTTTGCTTTCCTTGTAACCAAAATATTTGTGTTGTGTTCAAGTGTTCTTTCATTGTGTTTATGTTTTATGTTTAAGTATACATAATTGGATAAATAATTAAAACTTGTAGATAACTGATTCACCCCCCCCCCCCCTCTCAGTTATCTCTTGGGACTATTCCTAACAATTGGTATCAGAGCCAAGTGCCTTAGAGACAAAGTTTAACAGCTTGAGGTTGATCAGATGGCATTCTTTAGAAAATATAGTCCTAAGTTTGATGGAGAAAATTATCTTGATTGGAAGAACAAGATGATGACACATTTATAGTGCATTTATTTTGAAGTTTTTGAAGTGGCTATAAAAGAAGTTCAGATCCCCTCTCTAGAAGATTTTGCAAAGGATGATGCTACTAGCAAGTAGAAGGATTTGTTCAATCAGAATGCAATAGCAAAAGAAGCCCTTATTAGCGCACTATCTGATAGTGAATTTTTAGAGATAAAGAAAGTAGACACAACCTACAAGATATGGAAGCACTTAGAAGACATGTTTAAAGGAGATAAACAAGCAAAGAATGCATGTAGAAAAACATGGAAGAAAAAGTACAATACTTTGGAGATGCTACTTGAGGAGAACATAAGAGCCTACAATCAAAGGATTAATGAAGCAGTTGCTGGAATCAGAAATAATGGTGGAGAAATTTTAGAAGAAGACATCATGGATAAATTGATGACTACATTGACACCAGAATATGAGAATAAGATAAACATCCTTGATGAGACTATGCAATTTTTAGAAAACTTCAAAAGAGAAACCATAATCAGCAAGATTGCTGCATTTGAGATATCAAGTTTGAAGATAGAGCCTAAAAGTGAGACAACCTTCAAAGCTTCGGTCCATGGTAAGAAATTTGTAAACACATCTGGTAATTTTGATGATAATAACAAAGAGAAAACACTAGATGATTTCATTTCTATGATTGCTAAAAGAGAAAAGAAAGGAAAAGGAAAATATGAAGGTCAATTACCATTTACATGCTTTTCATGTAACAAGATTGGTCACTTTGCATCTAAGTGTCCTACAAGAGTTAAAAGGTACAACAATAACTAGAAACCTAAGTATACAAAGGAATGCTACTATGTTGGAGATGGAGTATCAGATGAAGAATCAATAGAAGAAGAAATTGGATTCATTTCTCTTGAGGATGAAAATAATTCACAAGATTTAGCACTGATTTCACAAGCTGACATCATGAAATATTGGATCATAGATAGTGGTTGTTCACATCACATGACAGGTGATAAAGATATGTTTGTTCATTTGGATAGATACAAAGGAGGCATGGTTAGATTTGGAGATAGCACTCCTAAACCCATCATTGGTAGAGGAGCCATCACCTTGGATGGAAAGTATAGCACTGATGATGTTCTTTATGTTGATGGTTTGAAACATAACCTACTAGGTGCTAGGAAGTTACTTGACAAAGGTTATAGGTTGGAATTCAATGGAAATAAGTTTATCATTAACAACAAAGAAGGAAAAATCATTGCATCTAGATCAAAGACTAAAGGTAATTTATTCATCTTAACCGTGAAGCATGTTGTTTTGTTGCTAAAATAGATGACAGTTGGTTGTGGCACAAAAGACTATGTCATATCAATTTCAATAACATAGTAAAGATCATTAATGTTAAGGTAGTAAGAGATCTACCTAGCATAGAAAATCTAGTTGATACTATCTCCAGGGAATGTGTTATAGGAAAACATGTGAGGAATTCATTCAAGAGCAAGCATAATTTAGTAGAGAACGGGTTAGATTTGATTCATACAGACCTATTTGGACCAACTCAAACAAGATCATACTATGGTGAAAGGTATTTCATTTTGTTTGTAGATGATTATTCTAGAATGATGTGGGTTGTATTTTTAAAAGATAAGTCAAAAGCATTTGAGATGTTCAAAATATTCAAAGCTAAGGTTGAGAATGAATTTGGACTAAAGATAAAATGTCTAATATTGGATAGAGGAGTAGAATTCACATCTGAAATATTCTATAAGTACTGTGAAGAACATGGCATAAAGAGATCGTTGAGTGCACCTAGAACCCCACAACAGAATGAGATTCCAAAGAGAAGGAATATGATCATCCTTGATACAACGTGCACCATCATGATTGAAGGAAAAGTTGCACATACCTATTGGAGAGATGCAGTCAATACAATAGTCTATACCATCAATAGAATACAATTGAGGCCTGGTGCAGACAAGACACCTTATGAGCTATGGTTTGGTAATGTTCCCACAATAAAATACTTCAAAATCTTTTGAAGCAAGTGCTACATCAAGAGGGATGAAGCAATAGGCAAGTTTGATTCAAGAAGTGATGAAGGTATTTTTCTTGGTTACTCTATTGAAAGTAAAGCTTATAGATGTTTTAACTTGAGATTAAAGAAGATCATTGAAAGTTCTCATGTTAAGACTGATGAAAATTTTATGGTTCAAGAAAGATATCATGATTACTCACCTATAATTGAAGAAGAACCTAGACCTTCCACTAGTGAGATAGTTGTTGAAGAGATGTTTGATAGTATTGATGTATTTTTCAATGAACCTAAAACAAGTGAAGAAGAAACTCAGAGGGAAGATGAGTTAACATCACCTAAAGTTCCAAAGTATACATCTAGATATCATTCTAAGGATGACATCATTGGAGATCAGAGTGGAAAAGTCATAACAAGATCAAAAGCTAAGAGTTTTATAGGTAATGAGGCGGTATGTTTACTATCTCAGATTGAACCCTTAAGTGTTGAAGATGCATGCAATGATTCAGATTAGCATGATGCTATGAAAGAAGAACTAGATCATATTATCAAGAATGATACTTGGGAACTGGTCCCAAGACCTAGTGATAAGAATGTGATTGGAACAAAATGGATATTCAGAAACAAGATGAATGAATATGGTACAGTAGTGAGAAATAAAGAAAGATTAGTATGTAAGGGATATGTGTAAAGAGAAGGTATTGATTATTCAGACACTTTTACACCAGTAAGTAGGTTAGAAGCTATTAAGTTGTTTTTAGCTTTTGCAACATTCGAAAACTTTAAATTTTATTAGATGGATGTTAAGTCAGCATTCTTGAATGGAGAGCTAAAAGAAAAATTGATGCAGGAGCATCCTGGGTGTAAGAGCAATCTTGCATCACCCAAAACATTTCTATTTTTTGAATTCAATAAGGGCTATCTTGTGCAGAGCTGCTATTTATGGAAAGTTACTATTTTTTTGGTAATTTTTGTATGTGCTCAGAATGATCTGATTTCTTTCTTGGAGGTTCATTTTGGTCATATAAGTCTGCCAGTAAAGTTTCATTGCCAGATCAAGTGTATATTGGAAGATATTGAAGATTTTCGGTATTGGCAGTAGGGGACAAAAACTTTGAACTCAGTTTTGAAGGCTTTAGAGGCCCCGGATGAGGTTGAATTTTGGGCTGAATGAAGCTTGCTTGATTCAGGTGTTGTAGAGCTCCTCGCGCCCTTTCCAAAATGGGGTTACAATAGTCAATCGGTTCAACTGGTGATGACTTATGGTCTTCGGAAGTTGGGTCACCTGAAATGGCGGAAAATGATTTTTCTTCAAAATTTCTGTTCGGGTTTCAAAATTTATTTTGAGCCGACTATGTTGTAATAAAATGTAAAATAAAAATAATTCTAAGTTTGGTCGGCCTTATTGGCTAAAATTCTGGAACCTTCCCAGGCGGTGGAAAATTGCCTATATAAGGAAGGCTGTATTATTGTCTTAGGCAGTTCAGAATAGTTCTGGGTAGTAGATCTGGGTAATAGTTCGAGGCTTTGTCCTACAGAATATTGTAAGGGAATACCCATGTGGCTTTGCATATTGTAATTCTGAAAGTTTGTAATTCCACATTTGTGGAGATAATAAGAAGCCAATTTTCTGTTCTTGCATATTGTTGTTGTTTCTCTATTTCTGTTATGTGTTTGTGGTATTAAGGGGAGCACCCTTCATCAAAAATTTTACATTGAGCAGCCAGAAGGGTTCACCCTATCAGACAAACTTGATATGGTATGTAGATAGAAGAAATCCCTCTATGGACTTAAGAAAGCCCCTAAAGCATGGTATGATAGACTTGATGGATATCTAAGAAAGATTGGATTCAAGAAAGGAGCAGAAAATTGTAATCTATTCATAAGAGAGACATCAAAAGAACTACTACTTGTAGCTATATTTGTTGATGACATTATCTTTGGGGGTAATGACAAACTAAGTGCAAAATTTTCTAAAGAAATGCAGAGTGAGTTTGAGATGAGCATGATTGGTCCTATCAAATACTTTTTAGGACTAAATCTGCAGCAGATAGAGAATAGTATTTTCATTAATCAGTCCAAGTATGTGAAAGAGATACTAAAGAAATTCAAGATGGATGATTTCAAGCCAGTAGGTACACCTATGATAACAGGATGCAAGCTTACTAAAGAAGATGATTCTCTAGTAGTAGATACAACATTGAAAAAGTCTATGATTGGTAAACTCATATATCTTACTCAAACTAGACCTAATATTTCCAATGCAGTTGGCATAGATGGAAGATTTGTAGCAGAACCTAAACAAAGTCAGCTCATGGAAGTAAAGAGAATATTCAGATATTTGTAGGGAACTATAGATTATGGTCTATGGCATCCTAATTTAGAAAATGTTGAGCTTCATGTGTATACTGATGCAGATTGAGTAGGATGCATTGATGATAGAAAGAGTACATCAAGTGGAGCAATGTTTCTTGGTGACAGACTTGCCACTTGGACAAGCAAGAAGAAAAATTGTATCTCTCAGTCAACAGTAGAAGCAAAGTATGTTGCACCAACCTTGAATTATTTTACAATTTTTTGGATTAAGAAAATGATAAAGGATTTTGGAATTCAAATTGATTATCCTATTTTTATTCATTGTGATAACACTAGCACTATCAGCATGTCAAAGAACCTTGTGATGTATGCAAAGACAAAGCACATTGAGATCAAGTATCACTTCCTAAGAGAGAAAGTGGTAGATAAATAAGTCAAGATGGACTATGTGAGTACTAAAGATCAATTGGAAGACATATTCACAAAGCCCTTGCCAAAGGATACTTTTGAGTATCTCAGGGAGAAACTAAGAGTAATTCCCTTCCCTGATTCAACTTAGAAGAAAGAAGAAAGAGCATTAGTCCTAAGGGACTGATGGATGGTTGACTACTCTACTTCAGGAGTAGTACCGGTGCTTAAACTGATTAGCACCCTTTTCCATTGATGTCAAAGGGGGAGTAATATATAGTAATGAAAAACAAAAGTAAAGGAGTAATATACTAAGGGGGAGTAACATTCAGTCATGAAATTAGTTTAGTTGAGGAAATGGAGAATATTGAAGAATATTGCAGCGGATGGAAGATTCATCATTGGGGGAGTTTTTGATGAGGAAATGGAGAATGTTATAAAAGAATTGTTCATTTCTATTGGTGATGTTTTTCATTCAATATGTTTCCATCAATGCCAAAGGGGGAGATTGTTGGAGATTTTCCAGCAAGCCAGTGTCGACTGTATGTTTGTCATTGATGACAACATATGGTAAGTAGCGTGCGTAGAAGACTTATGCAATAAGCCTTTAGTATATGCAAGGTTAGTACTTAAAATTGCAGATGATCAAAACTCAATTAGAAAAATCTGATTTATAACTCTAGTAGTGCCAATAGATGCATAAAAAATAATTAATCCTAAGGTATTAAGGATTTTCAATCCTTCTTCTCTTTGAGCTCAAAGCTTTAGGTGGGTATTACCTTTCTAGATTGAATTCTTCAAATATCACAACTATGATCTATATAATTGGTATAGATCTAATCATATAGCTCATACAGTTTAAAGTAAATCATTTTAATTTGATTGATGGTGAACACAACTACAAAATGAGCATAGACCAATGCCTAATCCTAGGGCATCGGAGTCAATGAATGAACACCCACATAAAATATCTCAAATAAAACACACCCAAACCCTAGATAAGATGCCTTGGAAATTATCTTCTTATACACAAATCATATCATCTAATTCATGTATGAACATAGAAATCTCAGAGAACTCACTTAAGATTTATCCCTCCCTTGAAAGGAACTCAAATTTCAACCCCACTATCTACCTTGTAGAAAGATATGCCTAAAATGTCTTAAAAATTTAAACATATAGAGAAATAAAAACCATACATGAAGATAATAAGAAATATACATGGAAATTTAGTATATTTTATTGATAAACCTCTAGTGTCAATACATTCAAAGAAAAATGGATTCTTGAGAATCAAAGACTAAATCTATAAACTCCTATGACAATACGTATTTCACCACCCTTTGGTGTGAAATAGAAACAACTATATATAGAGAGACCACCTTGGGATCCTTGAGAAAAGGATGCAACAAGCTACAGGTGGCTCTAATAGTGACTTGCACTAGAATACAAAATTTTTAAATCATATAACAAAAAGAGGGAAAATGGCACCAATTTTGTCTCTTCTTGGAGTTTGAACTTCCACTTTGAGCTACACCTTTGTCTGCAAGTATTCAGATGCAACTGGTAAAGTTTGTTGTATGAATGATGACCTCTTAACCAGCTAATTTATATCATCCCCTATATGATCAGTTGGCCTTCCTGTGCTCATAGATCAGGTGCACTATTGAAACACATTCATCATCCAAGTCATCTAGGTCATTTGTTGCAGGCCTACTTATTTTAGGCTTTGTCATGTTGTCCCATGTAGTAACCTAATCTTCTGTTGGCCATGGGAATTTTTGAATGCACTGCAATTGCTTCTTTTGTCTTTCCCATCTTGCATTAACAATTTTTTTTACATCTATGGTGAACTTTCTAATGTCCATTTCTTCCCTAATAGCTTCATCCAAAACTATGTTAAAATGATCTAGATCAACATCATTTTTATCTTTAAGAAAAGCCTCTTTCTTAGGTAGTAAGAGATCAAAATCTGACCTCCATGTATCCAAGTTCTTTATTTCTCCCTCCTCTATTTTGATTCAAGGAATGAACCTATTAAAATCAGGTCCAAACATTTCCATTTTTGCCTCTACCTGATTTGCCTTGCCTTTGAAGAAAGAGGAAACAACACCAATCTTTACAATTTTGGTTCCCAATTGTAGTACTACATTTGGGATGTCACTCCTTAGAGACTGTACTATTGCTAGTCTCTCAAACAATAACTCCCTTGTGGACCAAGTTGTATGATAGGAACTTGATATAGAAACAAAACTGTTTACTTCACTTTCTAAACTAGGAAATTTATTATATGCAGTATAAACTGCCTCTCCCTTATCTTTCAAAACATCTATCCTATGCTGCAAGATTTTCAATAGGGACTGCAATATACTCTCAGTATTTTCCTTGTTCATCCTTTCTTCTATAGCAGCAACTTGTTGGTGTTTGAAAATTCTTACGCCACTTAGGGCTGACAATATGCCTTGAGACTAATGTTAGGAGTGGTTAATTCCAAGTATGAGAGCTCTGCAAGACAACTGGACCAACTATAGGGTCTTAATATTCCCTCTTCTTCCTCTGGCTCTACAAAACCAAGGTGGGTACACCTCATCCAGATAAAGCTCAACTCACTACACACCTTATATTTTTGCATTCATATAGAAGATTATAGTAAAGGACTACTAAATACTAACTAGGTATTCATTGAATCAACTCTACTATGCAGGGTAAAATGGTCTTGTGAAGGGTATTAATACTATCAACCAAATAATGAAAAGACTTGAAAATGGTATTGATATTCAAAGATGCAGGAAATAGCACAAAACCATCAAGCATTGGACTCCATTGAATATACTAGTTATTGATCAGTGCCATTATCCATTGGGCAGCCCTCAAAAACAAATATAAAACATGAACCAACTACTATCAAAGACTCAAAGCCATAAATACAATTGTTCCAACCCATCAATTACTTATAAGATCCTTCTGTAGACAAGTCTTATGAATCTATGCCCTATCCAAAGTATTTTTCACTTGATCCTAGATCAAGAACTAAAGACTAGAACATATGCAAAGGTAACCCTATGCAATGAACTAGAAAATCCATGTCTATACCAGAAAATGAAACTACCACTTCAATAACATGCAAAAGATGCAAAGAAACTTCTATTCAGCCTCCTATAATGCGACAGAGTTTTACTGCTTCCCACTGGAACTAATCAAAATTAGAACACTTGGAGCTGATCAAAATTTGAACCCCTCCTAATGATCAGGAAAATCCTTTTATAGGAACAAGGATGCAACAAGCTATAGATCATTAGGGAAAAAACTAAGTCCGCAACCACCTAGTACAATAAGAAATGAAAGATTACAGACAAGCCTAGAAACTTGAGAAAATCAGTTGAAAACTAATATACAATTTTATTGGTTTCAGCACCATAGGCTAACTGTGAACAATGATTACTGCCTTCTTAGTGCAAGAAAAACAACATTCAATGCCAGGATCCACCAGAAAGACTTCGCACATACAAAACATGGAGATCACTGACACACACCAAACCCTAGCCACCTATAAAGAGAAATAGATCAGTGCATTTAAGACTGGCATAGCACCCTAGGAGACAAAATCAGATCAGGATAGCAACCCAGATCATCACCATCAACTTCACAACTACCATCGAGCCACCACACTCATCGCAACTGGCCAACTGCCAGAAAACCCTACAAAATAAGGGTTGTCAAATGATTGCATAGCCAAGAAAAGAGCTATGTGAACATGCAACACACCACCAACATACACCACCGAGTACAGAAACATCATGCCACCGACCACATAGACCCTCGGGCAAGATCACAACACCAAATGCCACCAAACAAGTCCAATCTGGTCACTAAAACATTTAAAACAAATCCTTCCTATTGTTGCAAACCCTTCTACAAATTTGAATTTGAAAATAAACAGCCACTTTATGGTGCTTGCAGCAAATCAGTAGTTGACATTTGAATCTACAACAACTTTAAGTCCTGACCATCCTATCCTCCCTTTTGTGGTCTTTATTGATTTTAACCTTACAAGGAATCCTAGTTTACATTTAGTGATTATGTGTTAGCGCATTTCTTGTTCGCAAGGTTAAATCCTAACCCATCACTTAACTCCATGACTTGGTGACCCAGAGAAAATTCTAACCTTGGTCCCACATTTGGCAAACTGGCGACAAGAGGCTTTCGCCAGTTCATGAAACATTTTATCTATCCGCCAGAAAGTTTAGCGATTCTGTGAACACTTATTTGTTGAACTGCTAAAATATTTAGAGAACCATCCTTTCTTTTCGCAAATGAGCAAAAATCATTAAAAATTATCAGCCGCCAAAATACTTATCCCAATAGCCAAAAGACTGAGAAACTTTGACCAAGCCCACAATAGGAAGATCAACAGCCATCTGAAGTTCACATAGACCTCCAAGATTCTATCAGATTACATGCCCATCATTAGATCAAGAATCTTCTCCCTACCCTGACAACCCTCTGACATAAAACAAAATCAATAGTTGTCACAAGATCTCAAGCCTCTGACACACTCGATGAGATCATACGCTGTTCGTTGATTCTCTGACAGGATCAAGACCCTCTGACACATCTAGAAACTAGGTTCCACTGATAGTATGCCATGGTGCAAGTACATGGATGAATCAAACAATGCCAACTGTGCATACATGTCAACGGACCCACCTACCTTCCTTATGAGAATCAATGACTATCGCTATACCGCTACATTAAAGGTCGAGCATGTTTCATTAATGGTATACCGATAGCCACAAGATTAAAATGGACTTTAATCCACCTAAATGCTGAGAAGACTGGTCCCACTAACAACATTCTGAATCATAATAGGTTGACCAATGAGAGACAGCCAAATCTACACACCTGGCAAGTGGACCCACCTGAAAAGAAAGGCTACGTCATGAAAATGAATCAATGGCAGGTGCAGCTTCGCATACCTCTGACAAAACCCTTGCACTTTAGCGATAGCCATTAGATGGAGATGGTGTTAGAGAGGAGCCCAGGAAAGTATTAAGCCGAAACATAGGAAAATTTAAATGCTGAGACTTAGGCTTTAAGGAAAATATCAGGCACAGGGGACTATAGGAAAAATATTAAATTCACCAGGGGTAGAAACTTAGGAAAAGTTAACACTGGGGCTGACCAAAATATAAAGCACGTGCATTTAAAAGTTTTTAAGTGACCCAAAAAGGTAACATGAAATTAGAAAAGGGCCAGGACTTTCAAAGGGTTTTTGTACGCAACGGCTATATTTTCAAAAATTTGAACCAAGGCTAAAGGCAGAGACCTAAAAATAACTGCAGAGACTAGGGGAAAAGGGTTAGAGCCATGAAATGTTTTGCATGTGCTAATAGTGGCTCTATTTGGGGATGATGGGTAACTTGTGCCCATGTGAGAATTTAGGATTTCTAGGAGAGCAGACCACCAACTGGACAAAAATAGGGAACCTCAAAAAATGCAGGGAACATGAAGGAAAACTACACAACAAGAAAGGGAAAGTATTCACAAAATGTACATTTTTTACAAAAAACCTGCAGCAACAAACAAGAGTCAGATCTTGCCTATGTCAAAAACTTGATTTTCATTTCTTCCTTCATGAGGTAATGTTGACACTTTCTTCCCATTTGTTTCACCAAGCACATCAATACTCTCAATCATCTTATTAGGTAAAACAAAATATCTATCTTCATTTTCATAGTGCTTGTAAAAATTTGAAGAACTTCCTTCATCTTGCTCACTATGAAAGTAAAACTTAGCATGCTCATGAATACTATCAATAAACTAAAACTAACCTTTATCTACTGGTTTATGCACGTTATCAACTAGAAACACAAAAGCCTCATATTCTGCCTATGTTGATAACTAGAAACACAAAAGCCTCATCTTCTGGTTTATGCTCATTCATACCTTGACTTTGCATTTCCACATGTGTAGCTGGTTGGAGTTCAAATGAATAATCAGACTGATACCCATAGCTGGAAAATGGGCATCCTGACTCAACTAAATTTGAGATCTCCACATGTTCTTCAAACAAAGGATTGATGACTCCATGCAATACTCCTTGTTGAACATTATGGCAAAAAATGGGTTGATCATCATCATAGTCCTCATCATATAAAGTATTAGCAAACACTTTAAATTCACTACCCATTTCATGTTCATGGAAACTCTTAGCATATGAAGAAAAATCAGAACCATATGAAGACTCATTGATATCACATTTAATTATTTTTTCTTCATCTTCATACCCCTGATTGAAGGAGTGCTCACTTCCACCATTACTTTCTTTTTCCCATGTTGCATCTGATTCATATGAGGATACATCAACATCACTGCCTTCATCATCCTCACCTAAATAACCACTGAAATCACATTCAAACATCTTTGAATGAATGGAGGATCATGCACACCTTGATTCTGATTCCTGCTCACTACCACAATCTGAATACTCCTTTGACAAAACTTCATCAGAAGAAGTACCCTCGACATTAGATATGGGTTGCTCTAAAATACAACTTGTATGCCCTTTTTGCTGACAATCTTTTCGCAGCTCATTCAATTCATCATCATCAACAAAATCCTCTAAGAACAACCACTTGAACTCAGTCAAAGAAGAGATGCATTTTGGGGGCATATTTAGATACCAATTAGATGCAACCCCTTTGAGGGATCTCCCAAAAAACATCATGCTAACATCCTCATCAAGAATCTGATATTCTATAATAAATCTATAGAATGCTAGGACATGCTTCACTACTGAATCAGACTGACAATAAAAAATAGGAATCAGACCCAAAAGCTCACCAAGGAAAGAATGAGGGGACTTTGGAAGAACATAGCTCAAAGGTCTATCCAACTTGAGGAAACCAAGCAGCCTAGACTGACTTTCCCCTTGATTATTCATTTGACTTAATGCAATACTTCCATAGAATTTTGTAGAGATGCAACTGAAAGCTCGAAGTATTCAACCTCTATTCACACCTTACTCCTTTTCCTAGTGCTTGATCACTTAATAAAGAGACATTTCAGATCCTTGAGAAATACTTGGGAATCTTGCAGTAGAAGACCTTGTTGACTAGAAGGTAGGGCAGATCTAGAGCTCATCTTCTAGCTCCATCAATTTCTTTGCAGTGTAGAATTGCCACATCCTTGAAGAGGAAATTATGTCTTGTGTAGTATCTCTTTCAATCAACCAAAACTCACCAAGTAAACACATTGTTTATTAGAAGTTACATTGATGAAACAGAGAAAAATCAGAGCCGCCACTCACAACTAGGTGAGAAAATTTTGCAAATGCTTGTTTGTTCATCTGACTCTATTCTAGACTCTCCCCAACATAGTCACCATCTTGTTGGTGTTTGAAAATGCTTATGCCACTTAGGGCTGTCAATATGCCTTGAGACTAATGTTAGGAGTGGTTAATTCCAAGTATGAGAGATCTGCAAGACAACTGGACCAACTATAGGGTCTTAATATGCCCTCTTCTGCTTCTAGCTTTGTAAAACCAAGGCAGGTACACCTAATCTAGATAAAACTCAACTCACTACACACCTTATATTTTTAGATTCATATAGCAGATTATAGTAAAGGATTACTAAATACTAACCAGGTATTCATTGAATCAACTCTACTATGGAGGGTAAAATGGTCTTGTGAAGGGTATTACTACTATCAACCAAATAATGAAAAGACTTGAAAATGGTATTGATATTCAAAGATGCAAGAAATAGCCAAAAACCATCAAGCATTAGACTCTACTGAATATACTAGTTCTTGATCAGTGCTATTATCCATTGGGCAGCACTCAAAAACAAATATAGAACATGAACCAACTACTGTCAAAGAATCAAAGCCATAAATACAACTGTTCTAGCCCATCCACTACTTATAAGATCCTTTTGTAGACAAGTCTTATGAATCTATGCCCTATCCAAAGTATTTTTCACTTGATCCTAGATCAAGAACTAAAGACTAGTTCATATGCAAAGGTAACCCTATGCAATGGACTAGAAAATCCAAAACTCATAGAACTGACACCAAGGAGAGACTTGAAAGCATGAGAATAATTGTATTAAGTCTGATGAATCATGTACATGTCAATACTAGAAAATGAAACTAGCACTTCAATAACATGCAAAAGATGCAAAGAAACTTCTATTCAGCCTCCTACAATGTCACAGAGTTTTACTACTTCCCACTGGAACTAATCGAAATCAAAACACTTGGAACTGATCAAAATTTGAACCCCTCCTAATGATCATGAAAATCCTTTTATAGGAACAAGGATACAACAAGCTATAGATCATTAGGGCCAAAATTAAGTCTGCAACCACCCAGTACAACAAGAAATGAAAGATTACAAACAAGCCTAGAAACCTAAGAAAATCAATTCAAAACTAATATACAATTTTATTGGTTTTAGCACCATAGGCTAACTGCGAACAATGATTACTACCTTCTTGTTGCAAGAAAAACAACATTTAATGCCAAGATCCAGCAGAAAGACTTCACATGTACAAAACATGGAGATCACTGACACACACCAAACCCTAGCCACCTACAAAGAGAAACAAATCAGTGCATTTAAGACTAGCATAGCACCCCAGGAGACAAAATCATATCAGCACAGCAACCCAGATCATCACCATCAACTTTGCAACTGCCACCGAGCCACCGCACTCATCGCAACCGGCCAACTACTAGAAAACCTTGCAAAATAAGGGTTGTCACTTTATGCACCCTAAAATGGTCACCTAGACTTTGGGCCCCATTTCTCAATTTATCAAATCCCTGAATCAATTCAACATTTTATCAAATATATCAATTTCCTTGATCAAATCCTATTTCATCATTTTTTTGATTATTTTATGGGCTAATCATTTTATCCTAAGTCTTTATTTATTCAAAAGGAATATTTCCTCCCCTTTTAATAAATAAAAAGCCCCACCTTTTCCTCTTATCCTAAGTTGCACAAATAAAGGATTATTCTTATTTTATAAAAAGAGAAAAAACACTTTTTGTCTCATATGGACACAAAAGTCAACTCTTATTTTCTCATTGGAGGATATTTGTGCACAAGGATCAAGCCTCTATTTTTCTCCACCGTTGATTATGTCTTTTGCCTCTTAATCTCCATGGTCCTTTCTTTTTCATTTCCTATAAAAGAAGAGCTCTCCTCCTCATTTGCATTCCATTCATGTTTTATGCTAATGTTATGCTGCAGGTTTTCTAGGTCATTTGGAGCTCTTTGAAGACATTCTTGCATCCAAGCTTTGGAGACATTGTTGTTGCATTTCATTTAGTTTCCTTTCATAGTTGCATAATCATGGCATTCTTAGTATAGATTTCCTTTATGCAATAGATTAATCTCATCTAGCTTAATTAGGAGGGATTGTAACACTTACAATTTCCCTTTCATAGTATAGTTTGAATTTTCCTTTCATAGATTAGATTTCTTTTCAAGCATTCCATTGTTATCATTGAGCTTAGCTTCCATCTTCATCTTTAATCTAGCTTGCATTGCATTTTCATTTGATTCATTGGAGATATTGGCACTCTTTCCCTTGTCTTTGATTTGAATCTCTCATTGTGTGGTTGACTAGCAAGGTCATTAGCTTCATAGCTCTAGCTGAGAGCAATTTTACAAATCTTGCAACTCCATGCATAGAGAGCTATGGATCAATTTTTGAGACCTCATTCTTGAGTGTTCTTGATTGTAAGGATCCATAGAAGTGCACTACTTTTGTGTGTACAGTTGCATGATTGCATAGCCAAGAAAAGGGCTATGTGAACATGCAACACACCACCAACATACAACACTAGGTACAGAAACATCATGCCACCAACCATATAGACCCTCGAGCAAGATCACAACACCAAATGCCACCAAACAAGTCCAATCAGGCCACTAAAACATTTAAAACCAATCCTTCCTGTCGTTACAAACCCTTCTGCAAATTTGAATTTGAAAATAAATGGCTACTTTATGACACTTGCAGCAAATCGGCGGTCGACATTTGAATCTACAACAACTTTAATTCCTGACCTTCCAATCCTCCCTTTTCACAGTCTTTATTGATTTTAACCTTACAAGGAATCCTGGTTTACATTTAGCGATTACGCAATAGCACATTTCCTATTCGCAAGGTGAAATCCTAACCCACCACTTAACTTTGTGACTTGGTGACCCAAAGAAAATTCTAACCTCGGTCCCACATTTGGTGAACTCATGAGAAGAGGCTTTCATTAGTTCGCAAAACATTTTATCTATCTGCTAGAAAGTTTAGCGATTTCACGAATGCTTGTTTGCTGAACTGCTAAAATATTTAGAGAACCATTGTTTCATTTCATGAATGAGTGAAAATCATTAAAAATTATCGGTCGCCAAAACACTTATCCCAACCACCAAAAGCCTGAGAAACTTCGACCAGGCCCGCAATAGGAAGATCGACGATCGTCTGAAGTTCGCATAGACCTCCAAGATTCTATCAGATTACACGCCCATTGTTAGATCAAGAATCTTCTCCCTGCTCTGACAACCCTCTGACACAAAACAAAATCAACAATCATCGCAATATCTTAAGCCTCTGACACACTCGATGAGATCATACGCCGTTTGTCGATTCTCTAACAGGAACAAGACCCTTTGACACATCTAGAAATTAGGTCCCACTAAAAGCATGCAACGGTGCAAATAAACGGATGAATCAAATGGTGCCAACTGTGCATACATGTCAACAGACCCACTTGCCTTCCTTATGAGAGTCAATGGCTATCGCTATACCGCTGCATTAAAGGTTGAGCATGTTTCATTAAAATGGACTTTAATCCACCTGAACATTGAGAAGACCATTCCCACTAACAACATTCTAAATCAAAAAAGGTGGACCAATGAGAGATAGCCAAATCTACACACCTGGCAAGTGGACCTACTCGAAAAGAAAGGCTACATCATAGAAATGAATCAATGGCGGGCGCAGCTTCACATACCTCTGACAAAACCCTTGCACTTTAGCTACAACCATTAGATGGAGATGGTGTCAAAGAAGGGCCCAAGAAAGTATTAAGTTGAAACATAGGAAAATTTAAACGCTGAGACTTAGGCTTTAAGGAAAATATCAGGCACAGGGGACTATAGGAAAAATATTAAATTCACCGAGGGTAGAAACTTAGGAAAAGTCAACACTGGGGCTGACCAAAATATAAAGCACATGCATTTAAAAGTTTTTAAGTGACCCAAAAAGGTAACACAAAATTAGAAAAGGGATAGGATTTTCAAACGGTTTTTGTATGCAACAGCTATATTTTCAAAAAATTGAACCAGGGCTAAAGGCAGAGACCTAAAAATAACTGCAGAGACCAGGGGAAAAGGGCTAGAGCCATGAAATTTTTTGCACGTGCTAACACAACTTCTTCTTAAGTTACACCTTGTACTTCTGGTAATACAGGCTATTCTAGTGGTGTAAGGGCAACTTTAGGCATGTTGGAAATTTGCAACTGCAAGTTCTCTACACACTTTTCTAGTACTTTTTCCTTCATTATCAAAATCTCTCTATCTTTCACTAATGCATTGTAATCATTGAAAAGATTTTGATGCCTCTTTGATAACTGTTTGGTTTTATCTTCAAATGATTCAACACCTGTGAGATCTCAAGATCTCTAGTATTGTGAATTGACCATATCATCCTATCACCATCCATCTTCTCTTGGATGTTTAACAGGGAAGGCTTTTGATCTTTTGGATACAAGCTCCACATAGCCAATGCCTTGTTTTCAGGGCTGTATCCAAACCCTCTTATCAAATCCCCTACTTGGGTTTCTGAAGTTAGATTTATATTATCCTATTTTCTGATTTGGTCAATTATAAAAGCCGAGGCCAAATCCCACCTAGGTACAAGCAGCATGTTATTGGCTTTTACTAATTTCCTAGCTTCTTCTGGGGTTATGGTTTCAGATTCAAGATCATAATCCCTCAAGGATTGGATGGCTTTATCAGGCATTTGGCCATCTTCTTTGATCTGAACATTGGAAGCTACCTACTGTTGTTTGTACCATAAAAGGAATTCCTTGAATTCATTTGACTTAATAAACTTTTCATCCTTCAAGAAGGCATCCTGTTCAAGCATCCTTTCATCTTGGCCTAAGACCAAAGGTAACTCGATTAATTTTGTCACTACTTTCTATTTTCTTTTTTCCTCTTTGATCCTCTACCTAAGTCGATGATCATGGTCTCTATCTCCTAGAAATAAAGCTTTCACTCTATCTCCCTTCTTTTCTTTGACCCTAGCTCATGAAGATTCTCCTACTTGTAGCTTTTGCTTCTTCTGAGGAGGCTCACTGGTGTCTTGAGAGCTAGGAAGCTTTGTCAAGTCCATTATTATATTTTATTCTCCTTGTTGAGTAGAAGTAGGTCCTTGTTCCATAGCAGGAGGACTGTAGATTGTGTAACCTCCAACATTATCTTCATAATCAGATTTTGAATGCTTCTCCTTTTCTCTATTCTTGTCATCAATTTGGTCTTCAATAGAGTTGACCAATGTTTGGTAATTATCCATCATCATCTCCAATATTTGCAAATAAGGTACAGTGGGATAGAAGCCTCCAAAGGGAGTCCCTTGTACTTTCAATTTCTTCTCAAAACTCATCAATTCATTGAATTGATATATTCTTTTTTCTATCACATCCTCTTCAATGACGTTCTTGACAAGATCTTCTTAAGGATACTCCTCATGTCTCTTATTTATAGGAATGGTAGGAGTGTAGTACTTTCTAGCCATAACTATGAAATCCTCTAACTCAACATGTCGAGGTGTTGCATCATTCATTTTGAATTGGCCCATCCAATCATTTAACTTGGAAAATGCACTCTTCCCAATTGTGAAGTTGCATACAGAAAAGTATCTGGGGGTAAATGTACCCTTTTTGAAGGAGGCCAACTACTCTTTATCAGTTAATATTAGGTGCCAAATAATCTCCAGGAAGGAAACCCTTGGCGGAACAAAGAATAGTAGTATATGAGCTGGTTGGGGGCACCCATAGACTCTTATTATGGTGTGTGTCCCTTCATAGTAAAAGTCCCCCCAGTTGTGTCCTTTAGGCCATTTGTCAATAAATTGACAAGGTCTTAGCAATTGTAGAGCTTTTACTAGCAGCCTACAAAGAAGTAACCCTAGTTCAAGCATGATTTGTCTCACCATCCAATTTTGAAATGCACATAAATCACAATTAGGGCAAGTAGGGCTCCAAGCTCCTATCCAAAACTGTACTAGATTGTAATGACCCTTCCACATCATTCGAGGATGTAAGTTCTCTAGATTCATAATGTTTTAATTGTAGAACAAAATGAGGTGCATTAACAATGAGTAATGCAAAAATTTAGGGGAATCTTCCATGTTTCTTATTGCCTCCAATCCCCTATGCATTTTATTAATGGCATACCCAATGTAGTCATAGCCTTTGTTGGTATGCATGTGTTGTGAGTCCAAAACCATCATCAAAAGGTTAGATGTAATCCTATTTGCCCCACCATCTAATCCAAGTACTCTACACAAATGATATGCAATATACTTTACATAAAAAGAAAAATCTTTGTAGAAGTAAGGGGTTGTTCCAGCCACTGGTGCAATGTAATTCTTGTTTCCTTAGTGAACATGGCTTTGAATCTCCTTGGCTACAAGGACATATTCCTGAGTATACCTATAGGCCAGGGCTTGTAGGTTAATTTCTATGGCCATTGGGATATTAATACAAAAATCCCTTATGAAAGAGCCCCTATCTAATGTAACTAGGGCTGAACCATCATGTCTTCTTATCATTCTAGACAAGGTGTCATAACAACTTTCTAATGCAATTATCAAATCAACATCCCAGAAAACATCTGGGACTATCAACTTGGCTAATCCTGATGTCTAAGGGTTTGAAACAAGAAATAGACTTTTAGCATTTTTATAGAAATATCTAAACAAATGCATTCCATAATTTTTAGGCATCCTAGCATCTCTTAAATAGCTCAAATTATTGATGAAACATTCATCACTAACCTTTTTATTTTGTGATGATAATTGTAGCAAGGTGAGAAATTCATTAGATTAACTTTCTTTTGTCTTCTCCTTGGAACGCTTGCTGGTAGAAGCCCCACTAGTCGATGGTTGACTCATTTTGACTACAAATGTGAATTCTTCTAAAAATTCTGAGATTGTAAATCCTCTGACTGTAGAAAGCTCAAAAACTCTCATACTTCATCTTTAGCTCTCCGAAATATTTGGTAATTTGGAAATGATTGACAGTCAGTTATATTTATGTTGGAGAATTGAATGCAACTTGCCCTTTCGAGATCTTAAATTCTATAAATCCTGTCATTTTCACCATTACTTGGCATGCCCTAAACTTTAATTCACTAGCCATGGGATAGGACAATGATAGGTAATGAAATTTAATTTCTGGTGAACTAGGGACTACCAAGCCAACCATAATTGCTAAAAGATTTGGCACTTTTCATTTTATGCATACATTAAGCAACTAAAGGGAAATATTTAATCGTTATATTTATGACATAACTTTCAAAGACTTGACGACTATAGTCAAAATTATAGTCATTGAATGTTTTATCCTTTGATACTTTTATCTCACAATCTGGCGACTGCATAAAACTGTATTTTTCATTCTGAGATATGGCGACTATAGTCTTTCATGAGTATTATTTCCTTATTTTCTTATTATGAGACTTAGCAACTATAGTGCAAGTCTCCTAATCGCCAAATCTTGTTGACTTTTCAAACTTCTTATGGAGATTGCCCAACTTCACCCATCTGGAGACCTAGCAATTACAAGAGAAGTCCCTTGATCACTGGATTTTGGTTCAATTTCTCATTTCTTCATGTGATTACATGACAACCACAAGATCTCAATTTGACGATAGTTGTTCAGTCTCAACATCTTTTGGATTACATCACTATTATCTAGTGATTGAGAGACAACTGTTAGATCTATACTTATAAGGAACAAAATCAATGGCAGTCGTGCAATCTTTGCATTTTCATTCTAACTTTGACTTTCTCTGGAGATTTGGAGAATAAGAACATTTGGAGACTTAGTGACTATAGAAGAAATCCTTGATTCATACTCTTTGACAATCTAGCGACTATAGTCTATCTCTTATTTATTGAGAAATTGTTAACCCTTTATTTTATTCTCCAACCAATTGAGAGTGAACACGTCATCAATTTTGGCAAATAGATTTATACCCTTTTTGACCTTTTAATCCTCGGCTGACACTTAACCTTAAGTTATCTTGAGATTTCACGACTAAGGTTAACCTCTAGTCGCCAGATGATTCTCTTAACCTGAGTTTACTTTAGAGACTGGGCAACAAAACACTTCTCACAGTCGCTACAAGATTTCTTAACTCACGGTTTAATCTTGAGATAATGTGATCACTACCTAATTTCAAACATGTCAATGGCTCAGATCTATTCTTTGAAAACCTTTTTCCTTGCCCATGTTCTTCTTGCAATCACATGATTGAAGACATCTTGCAGTCGCTTAATATTTCTCTTTACCCTGGTAACATTCAGAAACCACCCGAACCCCATATTCGCCAAGTTGCTTGATACTTTTCTTAACCTCAGTCAAACTATGAGATATAACATTGACCGTTGATTCTTCATTCATCTTAAACTATTATCATTGAGTCTCTGGATTTACTAAGGCTTAACTGCTTCATTGTGAGATTAGGAGATAACTGTGTCACTGGATCACTGAGTGCTTAGAACATAACCATTGGGAATCTAAGAACATGTGACTATCATTATCACTAGATCATTGGATGATTTTCATAACTACCAGAGAATTAGGAGATTACAAGACTAAAAAGAAACATAACCGCTATCCTTTATTGAGAGATTCAGTGACCAATCAGTGAGTCTCCTTATCACTGAAACCTTGGTTACTTCATTATTCCATAAAGCGATTACCCAAGTGCATGTCTTTCACATGTAGAGATTTAGTGACTATAGTTCAACTCCAAAATATTTACCAGTAGCGGTCGCTAGATCTCACAAAAATTAATTAGAGACCTGGTGACTATAAACATTCGCTGAGTCTCATGATAAAAGGGAATATTCTCTAGACTTATAGAGATTGTGCGACAAAGTACATTTGTTGAATTGCCAAACTAAAAGGAATATGCTTAATGTGTTTTGAGACCAAGGGACTAAGCAGTAATATAAAGCACACATGCTTAAAGGATCACTTAAGTCATTTGGAAAAGTAATGGCAAATTAGAACCTGGTCAAGCTTTTGTAGGGTTTTTTAGATTTTCACAAGCATTTTAACCTAGCACCTAGGGTTTTCAACATTTGGAACACACATTTGGCATTTTGGATATGAAACTAGCAAGAGAAAAACACCAAGACCTGGAAAACTACCAAAGAAACCAAGAAGAAATGCATTCTTGAAAATTTTGAAAATATTACCAATAGTGACTCTCTCTAAGGATGCTTAAATGCCAATTTATAGCATGAAGCCAGAATCTTTGGGTTGCAGACCAATCAAAACCTAACCTAGTGTAGGAAAACAACACACAACTTGAAAATAAACACACCTATACACTAAGAGACTACTATGCATGGAATAGAAGTTATTTTAATTGAAGAAATTTTTTAGGAATTTTCCATGCACTGGCAATTCCTTTTCTTCACCATCCATATGTTTTAGGAAATAAGAGTCTTTCCCATGAATCTGGTGGATAATATATGGACCTAGCCATCGTGATTTGAATTTCTTATGCTTTCTCTTATCCTCACTCCTTGCAATCCACTATAAAACCAAATCTTCAGGCTGAAACTTCCTAATAGTTTCCCTTCTATCAAAAAAGTATTTCATCTTTTTCTGTAATCTGATGTTCTCCTTTTGACCTTCTCTTCTTATCTCATCTAATTCAACAAACTGGAGCACTCTATCTTCCAAAGGATCAGACATTTCCAGATCTTCTTCTTGTATAAATTTGTAAATAGCAACAAATTATTTATAGGTAACCTTGATCTTATACCATAAACCATCTCAAAAGGAGATTTGTCTGTGGCCCTTTTTCTATGATTCTATCTGCCCATAAGGCTAACTTAAGCTTAGAGTACCAAGTTCTCTTATTCTTTTTCAAGGTTTTCTTCAAAATCTACAAGATACTTTTATTTCTTGATTATACTTGCCCATTAGCTTATGGGTGATATGGAGAAGACTATGACATTACTATGCCCAATTCTAGACAGAAATCCTTGAATTCTTGTGATCTAAAACTCATGGCATTGTCCATCACTATCTTGATAGGAACACCAAATTTTTTGATAATATTATCCATCAAAAAATCAATGACCACTATACTTGTAGCTTTCTTTGTTGGGATTGCTTCAATCCACTTGGTAAAATAATCAGTAGCTACAATTATCCAACTGTGACCTCCGCTGGATTTCTCAGTAAACTCTCTAATGAAATCAATACCCCACATAGGAAAAGGAGCTTCTGCCACCACAAAAATTAACATTAATGCTCCTGAAAACTTCAATTTATTTGAGAACCTCTGGCATGGTTGACACTTTCTGACAAATGTATGGGTATCTTTGAATAACATAGGCCAGTAGTATCTAGCCCTCAATATTTTATGAACAACTATCCAAGCTGAATGGTGTCCTCCACACATTCCAGAGTGCATTTCTTTTAAGATCTTCTCAGATTGTCCTTTATCTAAACATAACAATAGGATACCATCATTATCCTTCCAATACAAATCACCTTACAGTAATACATATCTCTGGGCTTGCAATTTTAAACTCCTTTTTTGGTTATCATTGAGGCCCTTAGGGAAAATAACATTTTTGAGAAAAAATACTACATTTGTGTACCAAGGCTGCATTTCAATGCTAGTAACATTTTTTCCAATGTCATCAACATTGTTGACTTGAATCAGATCCATATTTTCTTCAGTCATCAACTTTGCAAGACCTAGTCCTCTGACAAGTTTAGTGATGTGAATTTCTAGATCAAACTCCTGGATTCTATTGATCCATTTGTATCTTTTTCCTGCAACCTCACTCTATGCTAGAATATGTTTTAATGTAGCATGAGGGACATATGCATTCACTTTAGCACATACCAAGTATGGTCTAAATGCTTTGACAACTTTTACCAGAGTATAAGCTTGTTTTTCCATTAGCTCATAGTTCAATTCTACTGACTATAAAGACTTGCTGAAAAAAGCAATGGGATGTTCAAATCCCTCATCATCCTTCTATAACAAAACTACAACAATGGTGTGAAAGGAAGAAAAAGAGAAAAGAGAGAAAGGCTTGGAATAATCAGGAGATGTCAAAACATGAACTTATTGAATTGTTTTCTTCATCTTCTCAAAAGCTTCTTGTGCCTGTTGATCCCAATTAAACTTCACATCCTTCTTTAGTAACTTGACAATGGGTTTTACTAATTTAGAAAAGTTTGCAATAAATCTTCTGACAAAATTTATTTGTCCAAAGAAAAACTGGACACCTTTGAGATTCCTGGAAGTAGGGACCTTCTTAATAGCTTCCACTCTCTCAGGATCAATCCTCACTCCTTTAGACACTACATGGCCTAATAGGTTTTCCTCAATAACAAAAAAGTGGTTTTTTTGAGGATTCAAAGAAATACCATACTCTAAAGCTTTAGTCATGACCTTTTCTAAATGATTATAATGATCCTCAACTTTCTTGGAAAATGTAGTCAAATCATCTTGGTACACAACCATGAGAACATTAATAAGGTCTTTAAAAGCTACATCCATTTCCCTTTGAAAAGTTGCTCCAACATTTTTTCGACTGAAAGACATCCTGACATACACATATGTCCCCCAAGGGGTAGTAAAT